>JAUIMM010000099.1:1550000-1742500 GCA_031769625.1 Taudactylus pleione
TGAGTGGAGTGGTGCTGACAGGAGGCAGAGGGTTGGAGAAGAGGAGATGGGCCCCCATGTCTTAAGTACCCTGGGTATCCTGAAGGCTTCATCGAGACCTGGCAGTGATCCACTGTTTTACAGGATGCTGCTAGCTGACACAGGGGCATAACCAGAGGTACGGGGGCCCCATAGCAAAATTTATTTGGGGTTCCCATAGGTCTACCTATACAGTGCCCCTATAGTTGTGCTCATTATGCAGTACCCCATGTAGTAGTGTCCCTTATGCAGTGCCCCTTATACAATGTCCCATGTAGTTGTGCCCATTATGCAATTCCCCCTGTAGTTGTGCCCATTATGCAATGCCCCCTGTATTAGAGCCCCTTATGCAGTGCCCCCAATAGTACCACTTATACAGTGCTCCCAGTAGTGCCCCTTATACAGTGTCCATTATGCAGTGTCCCCTGTAATGCCCCTTATGCTGTGCCCCCAATAATGCCCCTTATACAGTGCCCATTATGCAGTGCCCCCTGTAATGCCCCTAATGCTGTGCCCCCGGTAATGCCCCTTATGCTGAGCCCCCGGTAATGCCCCTTATGCTGGGCCCCAGGTAATGCGCCTTATGCTGTGCCCATTATGCAGAGCGCCCTGTAATGCCCCTAATGCTATGCCCCCGGTAATTCCCCTTATGCTGTGCCTCCAGTAATGCCCCTTATGCTGAGCCCCCGGTAATGCCCATATGCTGTGCTCCCAGTAATGCCCCTTATGCTGTGCCCCAGGTAATGCCCATTATGCTGTGACAATTATGCAGTGCCCCTTGTAATGCCCCTTATGCTGCATTTCCGGTAATACACCTTATGCTGTGCCTCCGGTAATGCCACTTATGCTGAACCCCTTTAATGTCCCATATGCTGAGCCCCAGGTAATGCCCCTTATGCATAGTTGTGCCCATTATGCAATGCCCCCTGTAGTTGTGCCCATTATGCAATGTCCCCTGTATTAGAGCCCCTTATGCAGTGCTCCCAGTAGTGCTCCTTATACAGTGCCCATTATGCAGTGCCCCCTGTAATGCCCCTTATTCTTTGCCCCTGGTAATGCAACCTTATGCTGAGCCCTCGGTAAGGCTTTTTATGCTGTGCCCCCGGTAATGCCCCTTATGCTGTGCCCCAGGTAATGCACCTTATGCTGGGCCCATTATGCAGTGCCCACTGTAATGCACCTTATGCTGTGCCCCCAGTAATGTCCCTTATGCTGTGCCTCCAGTAATTTCCCTTATGATGAGCCCCCAGTAATGCCCCATATGCACTTACAATGGGCATGAGGTAATGGCACTGGTGCTGACTTATTTGGACAAAAAACATCATCAATGTTTTCAAGTAAAACACATTCATCATCATCGTTATCCTTATTAGTATCAGATCAATAATTATCCACCTCATCATGTTACACATTAGCAACTTCCACAGTAGCATCCTTAATTTATAAATCATCTAGAAATTGGAAATTACAGGGCTGATGGAAAAGCAAAAAACAAAGTAACTTTGCACCTGGACAAACCATTTTGCAATACAAGGGGTGCAAATACATTTATATTTTTTACATGTAGGGTAAATACTGGCTGCTTTTGCATGTAGCCCAGAAAAGCTGGTTAACTTAATTTTTAAACTGAAATTTAGATTGAGCTAGGGCATGCCCCTCCCAAATCCAGTGGCGTCACTGGGATAGATGATACCCAGTGATGCAAGTAAAGGGGACATGGCCTCACAGGGAGCGTGTGGCCTTGTGGCACCCCCCCCCCGACTTTATTATTCTAAGAGCATACCCAGCACTCCCAGAGATGACGGGCTACGGCCAGAGACTCTCCCCGATTTGCCGGCTTATCCTCAGTGATCGGGATCCAAGCCGTTCACACTAACATCACAGTGCAGTGCCCGGGCTCCCAGTCACTAAGAAGAAGCCGTCATTTTGATGTCAGCCCCTCAGAGGGTGGGAACCTGCATATTTTACACCACACCTGTAGTATGTTTTTTTTCTTTTAGCTTTGCTCTCAACTCAGAATCTGCCCACAATGTCACAATGTCAGACTCACACATAGCACTCATGGACACCTTTGGATGCTACTCAGGATTCTTCTGTGAATGCCCAATTTGTTTTGTTTTTATGTGACACAGGTAGACGCAGAGCTGGAATATGGTACATGGGAAGTTACAGAAAATGTATGACCGGTTTGGGCACTGACATTTCTAGTACTGTATTTCTAGTAGCTGAAATAGCAGAACTACCACTAGTCCTGATCCTTTCCTTGCCATTGTGGTGGTGTATGGGATATTAGCTATTTTCCCTTTTTGACCAAATCACTACATTCATCAGTAACTTTCCAGTTCATACTTATATAGAGAGCTGGGGGTAAATTTACTAAAGTGAGAGTTTTGAGAAGTGAGTTTTAAAAGTGATGTTGCCCATAGCAACCAATCGGATTCTAGCTATTATCTTCTAGAATGTGCTAGTTAAATGTTAAGTAGAATCTGATTGATTGCTATGGGCAACATCACTTTTAAAACTCACTTCTCAAAACTCTCACTTTAGTAAATTTACCCCCAGCTCTCTCAATTTCGTCCCAGAAGACCTTGCTGTAACAGTGGAGTTGATGTATCAAGAAGTGAAAAAAGTGGAGAAGTGAACCAGTGGAAAGTTGCCCCTAGCAACCAAACAGCTTTGTTGCAGCATTTATCAAGTACAGTCTCTAAAATGACAGGTAGGAGCTAATTGGTTGCTATAGGCAACTTCTTCACTGGTCCACTATTCTACTCTTTTTCACTGCTTGATAAATCAACCCCAGTGAATCTACCAAATCAAGCAGCCTGCTTTTTGGACAATCAGCCTAATTCAGAGATGTACGAAATGCAGATATTTACGCAGATTGAGTGATCGTCTACCGCATAGCGCACGCACAGCCATTGTTTTGCGACTGCACTCGCACAGAGGATTTAATCGCAAAGTAAGTGACAGGTAGTCAGCATTTGGGGGAGGCAACAGGGGTGGTTAGGCAAATGTGGTCGTGTTAGGACATGCATAAATTAGCCATTGCAATCTCCTTTGCAACATGAGAGTACTCTGTGAGCCGAATTCAATTCAGTGTGATGTTTAATAGCCGCGGGAGGGAGCACCTACAGCTATTCAATACACCACGATGTTTGGCCGGCTAAAGGATTTCTTCTCGCACCCCCTGGGGATGCAAGGAGAAATCCAACAAAAGTGCCGAGCACGCAAGTCAGAGAATGCCGGTTACTGCGCCTTAACACCCAGGTTAAGTCGCGAGAACCGGCATTCTCTGACTTAACCAATTCCTGACAAGGCACACAGCACAGTGTATTGAACAGTGGCGTAACTAGGGCAGGGGGAGCGGGGTGCGTGCCCTGGGCGCCGTGGGACCAGCGGCACAGGGGGGGGGCGCCACCGGCCACGGTACTGGCCCGCCCGCCCTAGTTAGCCAGTGTAGCGCCGACCGCAATGAGTGCGGTCAGCGCTACACATTTACACAGGACCGGTGCTAGGCTTCCAGCACCGGTCCTGTGCTGCACAGCTGAGCCCGTTCCCTCCCCCTGAGCGCTTGCCCAATAGCGCTAGGAGGCGGGCTCAGGCTGTGCATAACACACGCCTCGCCGCCAGCGCTAGCGGCGATGAGTGTGTTAAACAGCAGCCAATGAGAGTCAGATAGACTCTCATTGACTGCTGCAGCACCCACTGCAAGAGCCGGGCTTCCGTCCAGCTCCTGCAGTGGGTAAGGGGACAGACATCATGACATCATGACGTCTCTCCCATAATGCTGAGCGCGCCAGCCCGGGAGGACTGGCGGGCGGCGGCAAGAGCGGTGTCGCGGACCAGAGCAGCAGCAGCGTGGATGCAGGTAAGTATATTTTTATATATATATTTTTTTTTACCTATCTGCACTACTGGGGGCACAATGGGGGAGGGGGGTGGCTACTACTGGGGGGGGACAACGGGGAAGGGGTGGCTACTACTGGGGGTGCCATTATTGGGAGGACCTCTACTGGGGGGGGCTACTACTGGGGGCACTTAATCGGGAGGGGGAACCTCTACTGGGGACTACTACTTGGGGGGGACTACCACTGGGGGCATTATAAAAGGGGCCTTCTACTAGAGGCACTGCACTGGGGGGACCACTACTGGGGGCAATAATAGGAAGGGCCACTACAGGGGGAAATGGAGAGGGGGGATCACTACTGGGTGCCTGCATAAGGGGACCACTACTGGGAAAACTGCATGGGGGGGACTACTGCTGGGGGCACTATATAAAGGGCACTGCATAGGGGGGGGACTACTACTGGGGGCACCATATAAAGGGCACTGCATAAGGGGATACCGCTACTGGGTGCACTGCATTGTGGGGACTGCTACTGGGGGCACTGCATAAGGGGGAACACTACATTGGGCACTGCATTTGGGGGGGCCACTACTGGGGGTACTGAGTAAGGGGAACTAATTGGGGGCTGTGTAAGAGGGACCACTACTGGGGATACTGTATAAGGGGCACTACTATGGGCCTGCATAAGAGGGACCACAACTGCATACTGGGGGTACTGTATAAGGGGTACTACTGGGGTTAAGGTGCATATGGATAGGAATGTTCAGTGTGAAAATAAAGGGGTGTATCATGTTGACACGCCCCATTTTTAAGTGACCACGCCCAATTTTTTTGCTGCACGCGCACATCGGGGAAGGGGGGGCTCCCTTTTCAAATATGCCCTTGGCTCCAAATACCCTAGTTACGCCACTGGTATTGAATAGCTGCAGGAGCTTCCTGCCGTGGATATTCATCATTGCACTGAATTGAATTCGGTGGTGTGTGTCAGGAAAGAAGCTGTGTTTGAGACAGGTCAGACTTGCCGCATGTGCTGCATGGCTGCCAGATCTGCGCCAATGTTACCAATGTTTACACTGATGCAATATGTCAGGTGTATAGGAGAAGCCAGCAGCGGGCGTCCCTGTGCTCAGGTAAGCTTTAGAAACATTAGCATATATTTGCAATTGTGCTCCATCTCTGAATCAAGCCCTCAGTAGAGTACACATTGATTGCTCACCCTCTGTCACCCTGTCTCTTTATCACCCTGTCTGTCACTCACATTGTTGGTGTACACCTTACCACATCACCCTCTCCCAATGAATGCTTGTTTAAAATGGCACATGAGACCAGGAGGGAGTGGAATCCGATATTTCAGGAAAAAAATTAGGGAAAAAAAGATGATTTGCCTCATTCTAAGAACCAATTTGGTGGGAAGTTTCTAGTCATGACTGTGGGCCTGATTCAGACCCGCTCGCTAGGATGCGTTTGCACGCAGCCATCAGCAGCCAAAGAATGCAAGTTCTGTGATTGCTAGCAAGACATTAGCCAGCCCACTATGTCTTGCCGTGCTATCACGTTATGTATTTAGACGCCCACCAGCCTGACACAAGATACCCACTTTCCCTTAGTAACACACGTCATCTTCAGGAAGTGTATTAAACAATCGGTAACATCGAGTAACATCAGACCCATACGCAGCACTTGTGGCTGACCATTCATTCCCTACCGCAAGCACTGCGAGCGCTGCTGTGTGTAATTCAGCCATGTGACGTGTATGCTGACGCTGCGTCTTAATTATGCACGCTCCTGAAACGGCATTCTGATGCACAGACAGGCCTGGGTCCGCACCACCACACCCCCGTTTCCATCGGCCACCCCCTGTCACCACCCACAAGTGGCACGTCCTGTCACTCATTCTAGCGGGGCCTCTGTGTACAGGGTGTGAACGCTTCCCGATCGCATGGACTAGATCGCTCACGTGCACTGCGTCTTATACCCATGCGCAGATTGCAAACATCGGCAGGCTATGTGTGAATGCAGCCTAGCGAACGGGGCTCAATCAGGCCCCATGTTCGATCTGGTACCTTAAATCTGAAGCACTCATCTCTCCTCATAACACCATTCTCACAATAATGTCAGTTCTGTCCTCTGTTCTCTTCCCTCTGTGAATTCCACATTAGGGTTGTTATGGAAGCCTGGCAAGGTCATTATGACATTAAAAAAAAAAAAGTTTAATAAATCAAACCAAAGAAATAATAACAATGTTTTTTATGTCAAATTACTTTCTTTACAAATGTCCATGCCTTTTTAGATTTTCACTAACCAGCACCATGCTGTCACCAGCTCAGAGCGATCTGACACATTGTGGGTGTCATGCAATCATACAAAAAACAATTACAGAGTCCATAAAAAGTGGCTAACTCCCCAATCATTTATCATTAAAAGGAACCTTAACATATTCTCCTGCATACATGAAAAATATAAATTTCTCCTCCTGTGCAATTTCCTTGAAGACCTATAATATACAGGAGACTAGCAAACCAGTTTTATAAAATAAATTTCTATCATTATGCTCTAGAGCAGGGGTCAGGGAACTTTTTTACCTTTTACCCCAAAATATATTTAGATACGCCGACGTTATCCCCTTAAAAGGAAGGAAATTGTATAGTAGTGCCCCCATAGTTATGCCCATGTAGTAGTGCCCCCATAGTTATGCCCTGTAGTAGTGCCCCCATAGTTATGCCCCTGTAGTAGTGCCCCATGTTATGCCCCTGTAGTAGTGCCCCCATAGTTATGCCCCTGTAGTAGTGCCCCCATATAATGCGTGCCCCCATATAATGCCCCTGTAGTAGTGCCCCCATATAATGCCCCTGTAGTGCCGCTTGTACAAAAAAAACCCACTTACCTTAATCCCCGCTCCTGCATCCGCTGCTGTCAAGTCCGGCTGCTCCTCGGAACCATGGGAGAGATGTTATGATGTCTCTCCTATAGTGCGCATGGAGAGAGGTGGAAGCTGGAGTTCAGAAGAGAACTCCAGCCTCCGGCTAACGCGGCGCTGCAGGGAAGAAGCCGGCGCCAGCTAGTAATAACATCTCAGCGGGCGTCCGGCTTAGAGCCTCCCTGCGGCACAGCCGGGCATGCATATGAATCATTATAGAATGATTCATATGCATGCCGGGCTGTCCGTCCATTACCCCCAAGAATTAAATTTTTACCCCATGTGGGGTAATTTACCCCTGTTCCCTGACCACTGCTCTAGAGTACTGATCACCCCTCAACTTCCATTTATTGTGTACTAAAATGGGGATGATATTCAGTCCTGGTGGAAGAAATGTTGATCCAATTGATATACAGAGAAAAATCTGGAGCCTTTTACTAACTTAATTTACTATGATATTCTTAGCAAAAAAGACTAGACAAAGTAGGATTAAGCTATATGGTATTTACTATTTTCTAAGTGACAACTATTCTCTCCTTTTTTATCCTAATTGCAGTTTTAAAATTAAGTCACAGTATATTGGATAAACATAAACTATACTGTCCATGTACAGAAGGTAATTGTATAGGGGCTGATGTAGAATTGGTTGTAATATATGCCAAAAACATAGGCATTAATTGTGGCCATTAAAAATGCTTAATTACTTTTTTCATTTATATTTTATTAATGGAAACAAAACCGCTGCAAGTAGATCTGTGACATATGAGCATATAAGTTCATCATAACAACAGCTGTTATAGATAATGACGAACAATAAATTATTTATTTACTACAAGTTATTTATATAGCGCGCACATATTCCGCAGTGCTTTAGTCCACATCAGTCCCTGCCCCAGTGGAGATTACACTCTATATTTCCTATCACATGCTCACACACCCTTGGGTTAATTTTTGTTGGGAGCCAATTCACCTACCTGTATATTTTTTTGGGAGGTGGGAAGAAACCCATGTGGGCACAGGGAGAATATACAAACTCCACACAGGTAGGGCCGTATTGGGAATCAAACCCACGACCTCAGTGCTGTGAGGCAGTAATGCTAACCATTACACCATCTGCGCTGCCCATATATATTAGACATATATAAATCACAGCAGATTTCCGGAGGTGTCGTTAGCATGACATAAACAGTCATAAGATTCAAAACCTGACATGGAATATAAACACATGTACTGTATGTAAAGTCTGTATTTTTAATAAGTTACGGTAGTAGTGGAAGACATGCTAAAGCTCAAAACATAAGCTAAGATGTAGTGAACATTTTTTGTTTTTATTAATTACTTGTCTGGTGTGGTTGGTGTGCATTCCCTGACATGGTCGCAAACAATGTGACCAGTTAGAGACGTCCACTGAATGGCTGCCGGGGGATAATCATCCAGCAGTCACAAATCTCAGAGGGACCTCCCAACCCCTCTGCTTCCTTGTACCCTCCCCCAGTGTCTGCCATGCAGTCGATCACTGCTGTGGACGTGCAAATCAAGCATGTCACGGCCAGGGTATTTCAGCATGGCGCTAGGCGGGTGTTACCTGTGAGGTCGTTGTGGCGCGGGCTGTCTGGTGGCGGAGCTGGTGTCTGGCGGGGGGCTTTGGCTGCGCGCGTTGTTGTGCGGCCCTGTTGTCACTCTGCGCTGGTGAGGCCTGGCGGCGTCTCCGTTCCGTTTGGCATGGGCGCCGCCATCTTGCCTTCTGGCCATGTGATGCGGCTGGCCAATCCTGGTGAGTCACATGTTCCCTCCGGCCAGTAACAGCACGGCATGGGGTATTTAGGAAGGGTCAGTGCCTTCCTTCTTTGCCAGTGTAATGTGTATCTCAGCCTAGCTGAGAGGGAGTTCTCTGTGCTTTCCTGTTCCTGTGAATTCGCTGTCTGCCAGTCTGCCTGTCAGCTCCTAGTTCCCACTGGACTACCCCGCTACCTCCACCACCCTTGCCCATACCTGAGTGCCTGAGCCTGCTGACATCCTGCGCTTCAGTTCACTACCTGCAAACCTGGCTTGATTATTTTCAGTTCACTACCTGCAAACCTGGCTTGATTATTTTCAGTTTCACTACCTGCACACCTGGACAGCTCTAATTGTTTCTACCTGGACATTAACCCTTTTGCTCCCACCACAGAACTCTTGTGCACATTTATATTTTCCTGGACTTTTATTTACTGCCACATTATATGTCTACTCAAGCACTTATTAAAAATCCTAGTTTTATTTACAAATCTGCTTCTGTGATCGCTCCTGCTACCACCCCGGGTCCACAAGCAACCCAGAACATAACAAAGCAGCTCTCAGCTACCCCGACGGCTGAAGAGAGGAGCAGCCGATGGGGTGAATGTAAAGTTATCGATTATCGATAATTCAATATATCGACAGACAATATTAAAAAAATTGATATTAATGATATGCGTTTACATTTTTTTTTTTTAAAATAAAAATAAAATTGTGTTGGATAAATTATAAATAGATATTCTTGGCCTAATTCAATCATAAAAAAACTTCAGAAATTTCTGATCAGTTTTTAGAAAAAATATTACCCAGTAAAGAGGTTAATTATTTACATTATTCTTTTCAGCCAGTGCAAAGTCCATGCTAATGATGATAATAATAATAATAATAATTATCATCATAAATCTTGCACCAGGGGGGATGCAACTGAAACAAATCTGCCTCCCCCAAGTATGTACTCAGGATCCCGGCTGTGACCATCCCGATACCACCACCGGAATCCCGACAGTCATCACAATACAAACTCTGAAATCCCAATGGTCAGAATCCTGATGGTGAGTATTAGGGATAGGATTAGGTTTAGGGTTAGGCACTAGGGGAAGGGTTAGGCTGCGATAGGGGACGGTAATGGTTGCAGGTGCCAAAGGTGCCAAAAGGGATGGTTAGGCTGCAGGAGGGGTGGGTTAGGGTAATGGTCAGGGTTAGAATACTTACCAACACGTGTCGGGATTTTGACCATCAGGATTCGCTGCCGGTATTATGACTGTCAAGATGGTCACTGCCGGGATATCGTACCCAACCCCTCCTCTGCATCGACATGTTATTTAAGCTGCGTGGACTATGCCAGCCTGTCCCTTCCCCCTCCAGTGTCTGCATCTATCTATGTTTAGTATGAATTATTATACTTGATTTTACATATGCCGCCAGTACCCTAGTATACTGTGCAGGTATATTTTTCACATAGCATGAGCACAAAAGACATCAAATTCTGGGTTCCAAATATCAATACTGAAAGGGATGTTGTGTTATAGGTGAAGAGACCACAGGGCTAGAGCTGACTGGCCACATGGCTGGTCACATGCCCAAATGTATTCCATTTATAAAGGCTTCTAATTGCTCCACCTTCTCGCAGCCATTTTGAATAGCAACTGCCACAACTATCTCAGAGTGAAGCCTTATGGGGCTGATTTAGTCAGCTGCAATGTTCTTAGGTGGCCTCGTGAAGACACTCTGTGGGATGTTAGGGTTGTATTACATCATATTTATTTGGCTTAAGGTGTGAACAAAAATGTACTTACCTTAATACCACAGATCACGCAATGCTCACAGCTAATTAAATCTGCTTCTATTGTAAATGTATTGTGTAGCTGATATATACCAGTGTAGCCTATTGCTCTTCAGTATTGTGGAACAACAAGTTCCAGTCTAATCTTTGGCAGGGCATACAGGGCGGTATGTACTATGGGCAAAAATGCAGTCAAACCCCTGAAAATGTAGTTTTCAGGGGCTGGACTGCATTCCGAATCTTGGACCACATGAGTATCTTTAGATGGCGTCACCCAATAGAAGCCTATGGGCCTGTTACCACAATTTTTCTGGGAGGGATCCAATCGGACTCTTCCCAGTATCCACTGCAGTGGCGTGCATTGTTCTGCGCATGTGTAGAGGGACTTCTGGGTATTAAACCTGGGCGGAAGTCCCTCAATTGCAAAAGACAGTTCTTATCGGGAGAGCTGTCCTTTGTGGTTTTAAACACATTTCTAGGTACATACCGGCGTAATTAATGCCGGTATGTACCCGATAAGTGGTTTGTGTGTACCGCGACAGTATGAACCCTATAAGTGGTATGATGATGCTTAGTACATCCCGCCCTTTGTGCCTTATACTGTAATTCAACTTCCACAAGACTGTAAAAGCCAGAGGGACAGATAAAGTACATTGTTATTGAAGATCCTCCTTGCAAACTAGTGCACGTTCTCTTCTTGTCGTCTATGTTTTCTGTGAATGGAACACGGAAGCTTCAAGATATGATAAAACTACCCTCCAAAAGGCCGACTACATATTTGGATTACCTTGTGCTGCGTTGTCCAATTTTCAATGTGGCCACAGGAGCTCATTCAGAGCCGCTTGCAAGTGCTGTGTTCTGCGCGTGCGCAAATTACTCTGTGTAAACGCAGCCCGCTCGCTCGCCCAGCAAAGACAGCCCAGTGAAATGAGTGACAGGAGAGGCCATTTGTGAGTGGTAACAGGGGCAGTGCAGTAAAAACGGGGGAATGGAGGTTCGAACGCAGGCGTGTCTGAGTGTTTTAACAGCGTTTTAAAGGTGTGCATAATTAAAAGGCTGCGTCATAGTACACGTCACATGCCTGTTTTTTACACTGAAGTCCTCGCAGTGCTTGCGGTAGGGTAAGGCAACCACAAGTGCTGCGATTGCTTCCGATGGTGCTCGATGTACCAATGTTTTAATGCATTTGCTGGAGATGACATGCGCTAGTGGGCGTCTCAACATACGCTAATGGGTGTCTGCATACACAGAGCGATCGCTTACACAACCAAAGAGGGCGTGCTTATGCCTTGGCGAGTGATCGCTTCCCATCCCGTCACTTTGTTAAATTTGCATACGCTGGATGCAAGCGATCGCATCTAACGAGCGGCTCTGAATTAGGTCAACAATGTACAGCCTGCAGGAAATATGCAATCTTCATATTTCACTTTTCTGCATCAAAATGAACTTTGCAGCAACATAGACAGCAGTTTGGCCAGGACCATGATAGTTAATATAGAACCAACCCAGCAGACTGGTCCCCTAGCCCAACCCGATCCTAACGTTAACCTATTACCATGACCTGATTACTACCCTACTAGACTACTTATAGAAATAATGCATGATCCTTCTTACCACAGTTAACTGGAATATTTTGTAATATTTTGTATCAAAATTACAGGTACTATTTGATTGGACTATAGATGCTTTTTATTTGGCAGAACAAAACAAATACCATCTCAAATGGAAGCACCATAAAAATTTATAAAATACAGTTAAAATAAGCCACCATGTTTCAGTTTACAAACCCTTTTCAGCATTGTTAGACTAGTGCGTGATACTTTCTTCCTGTAGCAGCCCACTGTGTAGTCTTCCTATGCTCATCTGTTATTATGTGTCTCTATAAAATGCACCACGTTTTGCATGCACATATATTTCACAACTTTCCCCCCTGAATCTCAATGCAGTTTGGACTTAGAATTGAATAGTTTGCTCGCTATACACTCACTATTGTGTGTATTAAACAAGAAATACTTCCCATTGATCATCTAGGTGAAAGCAAAACCATTCATCAGTTTTCTTCTAAGCAAATATACATCCCACAAACAGTGATTCATTGTTACACTTCGCAAAGCTGGGTCCCTGGAATCATCATATTTTTTGAGGGATTACTACCGTCTTCCAGCAGAAGCATTAGACGCACGATCAACAAAACATTTCAAGGCTGTTTTCATAAATATAGAAATTGGTATTTGTCCGCTAAGTATTAAGATGTCTTTCAAATCTTATTAGTTCTGTTGTTACAAGGTTATAAAGATTTTAAAGAATTGGAGTAACTTATGTTATGTACATGAATAAGGCTTGCACTCCAAATGGATTTGCTACTGAAAGCATTGATTTATAGCTGGACCATGTAATGGGGCTGTACATCGAGTCATAATTGTCACACTGTAGTTCTACGTTCAATGTGGATGAATGATTCATCCTTCACTGCAATTTGTTTCCCTTTAAGTGTGTTGACCTATCGCAGTAAATTCTGCCTTGGGTGGAGGATTACATCTATTGGATATATCCATACGGACATTTTTAGGATCCTTTTAAGGCGGTTTGAGCCGTTGTCAAATTACAGTGTTTACAACACCTCAAAAAATGTCTGAACTTCCAAAAATCCAGCATTAGGTAGTACAAAATGTTATACTGTCTGAAGTCTTCTGAAGACTTTACAAATATGCTTAAAACCGCTCACTGGTACTTTGATGGCCCTGGTTTTTTGCACAAAAGCTCTAGACATTCCCTAAAGCACAAAAAAGATTGTGACTCTAATATGAGACAATGTGAAAATCCAGACACTTGCATTGGTGGGCCAGCATCAGCAGTTTTACTCCTCTGCAAATTAAATTTGTTGTCTGAACTTATATTCCTGAGAATGTAGCCTATGAAGTTACAATTAGACCAAAAGAGTTTGCGACGTTTCGGTGATACAATAGAAGGAATTCCTCAGGAAACGCTTAATGCCAATGCTAGTTAAAGGGATGTACAAACTCCACAGCCGACAGCAATTATTTCCCCGTTCAGTTCTAAAAATATCACTTATGTTTATGTACAAGTAAATTGATAGGTTACATACATGTTTTAGCCACAAAGTTGATGCCCACACTATTTAGTGACAGGTGCACCAAGCTAACCCAAACTCCCTTGCGGGGGCTCCTGGTCAAACCACTGATACGTTAGACTCCACAACCCTGCCTCAGGTAGCAGTAATCCGAAATGTTATAAAAAAGTTCATCAATTATAGT
Organism: Taudactylus pleione; assembly: GCA_031769625.1. Taxonomy (NCBI): domain Eukaryota; kingdom Metazoa; phylum Chordata; class Amphibia; order Anura; family Myobatrachidae; genus Taudactylus; species Taudactylus pleione. The sequence goes on from JAUIMM010000099.1 coordinate 1,563,617, forward strand.
GAAGTCATCATAACACAGTTTGTGTATAAATATTTGCTATTGAGGGACATCTGTCAGAAGATTAAGGTAGCTAACATTGAATCTAATTTGTGAATCATTCGTGAATATTAATATTTTATATCTTTAGTATTTGTGGTTTGACTTGCCTAATGAAGATTTGCCTTAGTTAGATGCAGTATATGATTTGTTGGATTGTGTATATATTTAATATACCTTAAACAACTATATGCTTTTTTTAACTGTAATTCCCATATATAAACTAGGGATGTGCAGGCTCGGATAGGTCGAATTTTCCCACCAAGTTTGGATTTTTCCCGCCAAAAAAACGGGTCTCAGAAAGAGGCAAAACGTCATCTTTCATGGACAAACATCATCTTCCATGGACTTTTGTCCAGGAATGATGATGTTTGTCCATGAAAGATGACGTTTTGCCTCTTTCTGAGACCCGTTTTTTGGCGGGAAAAATCCAAACTTGGCGGGAAAATTCGAACCTATCCGATCCTGCACATCCCTAATATAAATCTATTCAGTCCATCGAAACTCATTCTTAAGTATTGTTATTTAGTACAGAGAGAAAGTAGATCACTTCAGACTAGCACACGTTCTCTGACTGATTGGCATTATCACTACATGTTCATGTCCTCCGTGCACTCTGGAGAATTATCTGCTTTCCTAGCATTCTTTACAACTACTGTATGCAATTAGCAGGCCGTGCAACATCATTCATGCATCAGAAGTTCTTCATTTAAGTCTGACTGCAACTGCTATATAACGCACTTAGGTAGAGTTACAACATGTCAGACATGCTTACATATAGGGCCACCATCAGTGGCGGACTGCCACAAATGCAATAATTGTTTAAGTGATGGTGTGGGACTTGGAACACAAAATCCTAAAATATAGAAAGGAGGGAGTGGGGATGGGGTATGTAGAAAAAAAAAAGAGAGAGTAGGGGGGCTGGCTGGGGAGACAGAAGGGGGGCTGTAGAGACACTGCAGGGCTGGAGTTGCAGGTACACGGGGAGGGGGCCCGGCTATTTTGTCAGTCCCGTGTCCCACAATTTCTGATGACAACCCTGCTTACATAGTATACTAATGCATCTATATGTAAAGATCTGGAATCCTATCATTGCTCCTGGATGGTTCATACTTATCTGCAAGATAATGTTCAAGGTATCACGGTGCCCTAGGCAACATTTTAGCTTAACACCCCTCAAGTACCCTCACAAGTGACTGGATAGATAGATAGATAGATAGCAGGGAGGTGCAGTCAAAGTAGGCCTCTCCTGTCATACCCCCTTCCCTATCATACTCCCTGTCATTCTCCAGAGTTTTGATGTTAAAATTGTGTTATATACATGTGTGCTTACCCAGCCATTGACCTCACCGTATGTCACTGAAAGATAGATACTTACACACAAACACGCACAGTATACACAATGGGCTCACACTGCACACCCTGCACCTATGTGCGTGGTGACCATTTTCCTTTCAATTTGCGCATGCTCAGAAGAAAAATCTCCGGGAAAATGGCTGCCACACCATCTTCTCAGAGACCTCCGCATGCACATACACCACAACCCCTACATAACACTAAAAACACCCATCCCTCCACAGATACTTACCTTTGATTGTAGGAGGTTGTGGTCCAGTGGCAGATTTTACCTAGGGGCTGCGGGACTGCAGCCTCCCCAGTAAAATTCAGCACCCAAAGGTACTGCCTAGCCATGGCTACTCATTGGAAGCACTCCCTGCTGATCACAGCCAGACAGGTGTCCCAGGGGGAGGTGTTTTCTCCCCCTGGGATTGCCAGTCCAGATTGCAAAAGCAGAGAGAGTGCTTCCCATGGGAGCCTCTTCCTTGTTATTACAGCATCCCTATTTGGCTCATAGGGGCTGCAGCTGTTGCAACCCCTACAAGCCAGCTTGTCTGTTAGCATCTAAGCCCCGCCTCCCAGAGATATCAGCTTTCAATCATCGGGATGGCAAGGGAGGAGAGGGCTGCATAGACTGCAGCCTATGATGTGTAGACCCCCCGGCCAGACAGGTAAGGAGTCACCGCTGTTGTGGTCTCTTCTCTTCATGGTCCCAGGTTCATCTCACAGTGCTAGCTGGGCTGGAATAAGATTATAGGAACAGGAGCAGGAATGGGTCGGAGCCTCAGGGGAGGAGCCTAGGGAGGGCAGGGAGAAGGGACAGATAGCCGTACATTGGTGGCTGGTCCAGGGGGAGGTAGCTGCCACCATGCAGAGAGGGAAGGGGATGGGTACTGCTGCTGTTCCTGACTGTGCTACATCAGACATGTCAGGCTGTGACATGTCTGCAGTCTCAGCCAGACAGCAGCCGGTAAGTGCGGGAGCAGCAGCCATGACTCACAGGATCCATGGCCACCACCAGTGTTGAGTAAAATAAGGATGACTCTTTGAGAGACATAATTATTATGCCAGCAGCCTTTTCCCTGTTCCTCAGGTGCCGGCACCCTTAGGCAGCTGCCTAAAGCTGCATAATGGTAGAAATTACCATGGGCAAGTCAAAAGTCACAGTGTACCAACCTCCCTCCCCTCCTGCAATCCTTGTTCATAATCGCCTATTGGAGCAACAGTCAGAACCAAAGTGTGTTACCTTGAAAATGGTTTTACTGTACCACTTGAGGGTCTGGTGTTTCCAAAATGTCCTGTAATAGGTAATTAGGAATTGGTATGAAATACCGCCGGCCGCATGGCGCTGGAAATCCCGATCGTGCATAGGTAAGTATCCACTAACCTAACCTAACCCTAACCCTCCTTAGGGGTGCCTAACCCTAACTTCCCCCCCAAGTGCCTAACCCTAATCCCCCCTCTAAGTGCATAACCCTAACCACCCCCTTCCCCGCTGCCTAAACCTAAGCCCCCAGGGGGGTGCCTAACCCTAAGTCCCCCCTGGGGGGTGCCTAACCCTAACCCTCCCCCTAGCCTAACCCTAACCCTCCCGGGGGGGTGCCTAACCCTAAGTCCCCCCCGGGAGCCCTAAACCTAACCCTCCCCCCCCCGCGGCTGTCCGGTCGCGGCGCCCAGCATCACTACGATCGTGATGCCGGGCGCCGGTCTCCCAGCGTCGAGGGAAATGCGGGCGTCTACATCTAGACGCCCGGAATTTCACCCTTGCCGGGATAAGACAGTCGGGAAGCCGGCTGCCGGGATTTAGGCAGTCGGCTTCCCGATTGCCTCCCGGTAATTATGTAGCTACTGTATTCGTATCAACTTTGTTATTTGCACAGTTATTTGTCTCTTCCTGTATATTGGGTACCTAAATAATACTTAATTACAACTTTCTATATTTAATTATTGTGTATTCACCCTGCCTGTTTCCTTACTATGTTTGTTTTGCTTCTTAATGTGGTTTTGACTCTTGACAATTCCATTTGATTTTGATTGCATTCTTCTGTCTAATTTCTATTAACCTTTTACTTTGCAACTGCCTATGCTTCTGGCTTGTGATTCTGTACCTTATTGCCAAGTTGTCACTGACTTTAGCTAGGTCACTGTTTTTTTTTTCTTTGTTGCCTGGATTCTATCAGCTCCGCTAATGAATGCCTGAGGCTTGTGTATAAGAAGTCCTGGGAATACCTGAGTAACAGTATGCAAAGTGAGCTGCAGCACTTGCTTACACCAGCAACTTTTATTGTCAGGATTCTGCATTTTCAAGCAATTTTCTTGCATATAAATGCTTGTAAAACATGTTGTGGTTTCAAATAGTTCATTCCTATTGAGTTGTTTTTTACAAGGACAATTAGGTTAGAGTTTCAAAAATATTAACTGTGCTTATGTTCTTTCAGAATTTTGTATCTTGTAAGAAAAAAAGTAAAAATTTATTGAAAAGATTTGTGGTTTTTACATCATTTGGCAACATTGAAACCTCTGATGTTTCTAAAGCCCCGTACACACTGGTCGATTGCTTTGAACAATATGAACGATAACGATATCTTGGAATGATATATCTTTCAAATCATCCAGTGGGTATGCACTTACCGACGAATGATGTGCGCTCCCGTGGGTTTTTAACGATATGTTCAGTCGTCTGTACATGCAGTCCAGTCTGGGGATATAATTAGCAATGCCATGCTGCCGAATGCATCATGGCCATGCTCCCCCCCACCCACTGTCGTTGGCCGTTGCTGGAACAAGTGTGTATGCTCTTACTGATGCCGGAACACCCGCCAGGTCCGCCGCATCCGACATCGCTGGGTATACACATCGTCCCGTGTGTACCCAGCTTTAAACGCGCATAAAATTGAGGAAAAAATTATTTAAAACACAGTAGTGAGACAAGTGAAGGTCATTAAATAGAATTTAAGATAGAAATGGCCATGTAGACAACATTCAAAAACAGTGTTCATGTAAAAGCGCCTTAAAGCGAATGGTAGATAGACTAGAACCAAGAGTAAAGAAAGAAATTGTGGACTTAGGGCCTGATTCAGACCCACTCGCGAGCGGCTGTCTGCTCGCAAGTGGGTCGATGGTCTGCACTGAGCATGCGCACGACGGAGGGAGCTCCGTCGTGCGCATGCGCCAGACGTGACGAGCGAAGGACTTTCCTTCGCTCGTTGTGTCTGTTCAAAGGGGGCGTGCTGTCGATGTTGATTGACAGCACGCCCCCTTTGGTGGGCGTGCCGGGGGCGTGCCTCCCAGACGGGGGCGTTCCCAAGGGAACGCCTACCGTCAGAAGCCGGCCCACTGACATCACTAGTGATGTCAGTGGGAGTGATTTTGGCTCTGATAGAGCCAAACTCACTCCGGGCCCACTGCAGGCTCCGGCTCGCAGTGGCGATGGTCACGACCATCGCGGCCATCAAACTGCACGCTCGTATAGGCTGTGGGTGGTGACCCACAGCTATACGAGCGTCCAGGAGGACGCTCCATTTTTATGGAGGGCGGCCCTCATTCAGAGCGTGCAGCTCTGAATGAGGGCCTTAGATGTCACATTTTTATAAATTTGACATTACAATTTTTGCAAGGTTTGGCAAAACTATTTTGTTACTTAAGAATGCATTTTATAATCAAAGATAAGCAACATTTCCATTCATTCCAAAGAGGAACCTGATGATTGTGTCGCTGAAACTTTGCTCCTTTAATTATAATATATTACCTGAATCATTATATTTGCAGAACACCAAGCTGATTATTTGGATTTCAAATGGTTAGATTTAATTCACTACAGTAGATTCTTAATGTTCATGGTATTAGGTCAGAGGTTCAGGTTTTAAGGATATCCATGCTTAACCAGTGGTGACTTAATTAGTACCTCAGCCAATTTGATTTAATCATCTGTGCTCAACTAGATGAATAGCTCTAAAACCTGAACTGTTGGGATGCCTTGAGGACCGTGTTTGGGAACCTCTGTATTAGGTATTGAATTTTTCATACTTTATTTATAATGTTAGATTTCCAGGTACTGTCTTAAAGAATTCATCCTGGAAATGTTGTCTGGGTAAATCTCCCTTGTTGTGAATGTCTCAGTAATGCAATGCTTATTCTTCCTGTTGGGTGTGATTCTCAGCAGCAGTTCTTATATGCCATACACTAGATTGTAAGCTCCTAGGAGCAGGGTTCTCCTCCCCACTGTCTCACAGCCCTCTTCTCTAGCACTTCTATGACAGCCCTCACCTTCCCAGCTGTATTGTGTATGGAGAATTGTGTTGCTAATTGTTACTTGTGCTCTGTTTATAAGTTGGTTACTGTATTGTAATGTAATGTTCTGTATACCCTTTACTGTATGTACGGCACTGTGGACCTCTTGTGGCGCCCTATAAATAAAATTTTATAATAATAATAATAATAATAATACACTTTCTTAGGTGTTAAAATTAGGACTTTAAATGCATTTGTAGAGATTATATGCATTTTAGTACATTGTAGAGAGAAAAATATATTTTATCAATAATAATTCAACTATTGCTCAAATGATAACTGTATATTTGAACTGTTTTTTTTTTTAAATGTAAGGTCATTGAGGGCAGGCAATCTGAATGCCTTTTGATATTTGACATCCAGTTGCCTTTTATCACCCACATAAGGTGGATCTAGGAATATAAAAGTGTATTGCATGTAGAGCCCGTGGAAATGTTTTCATTAGTATGTACAGCATATCCCTGAGAATATCCTGTGAGCAGGAAAGGCAATTGCCAGGACATTGGTAAACAAGGTATTTGTCTATGTCTGCATATAGGTGTCTTGATGCTGCTCATCTAGCACCTGAACACAGCAGTGAATATTCAAACAGCCATCTAACCAAATGGTCTGACTGGCCATGAACAGGGATCAAATACCTTTCCATATGTTATCAGTTTTTGACTAAAGATTTATATTTCCACCACAGCTAAGCGTTTCAAAATCATAAAAATATACCTGAAGTCAATATGCTGGCCTGTCATGATTTGATGACATATAGTCATATATGCTCCAAAACTCAGTCTTTAAAAGTAATGTAGTTATTGAAGGGGATGTAATTATGAGACTGGCAGCTGCATCTCAATACTGTCAGGGGAATCCTGACAAGGGACTTAAGATAGGTGTTGAAATACCGATGCCTATCTTAATCCCACACTGGAATACTGAAGGATGCCAGCCCGAATGAGGTAAGTCCAGGGCACCCTTAGCATTAGCCATGGGGAGATGGTTAGGTTTGTAGGGAGCATAGCAGGGTTAAGGTTAGGTTTTTTTGGGGGGAGGTTAGGTACCCCTAGGGGGGAGGGCTAGGGTTAGGCACCACTGGGGGTGTTAGGGTTAGGCACTAAGGGGGGAACTTAAGTTTAGGCACTAATGGGGAGGGTTAGGGTGCAGGGTGGGGAGGGTAAGGGTTAGGCTACAAAAAGGGAGGGTTAGGGGGAGAAGGGGATGAGTAATGGTGTGTACACACTGGGCAATTAAAGTGGACGACTGAATGATAACGATATCGTTATCATTCAGTCGTCCACTTTATCATCCATTTTTTACACAAAAACGATGAACGATAACGATGATGCGTGTTCCCGCGGGTCGTTCGTCATCATCGTTCATCGGGATAACATGCAGGCCAACCTGACGATGTCATCAGGTTGCTGCATGTTGGGGAATGGGGGAGATAGCCCGGCGCTGAACGATATCGTTAATGATATCATTCAGCGGGTGTGCTCAATGTCATGAATGACATTGAGCACACCCCTGCTGGGGACACACTAGACGATATCACTCAGGGAGCATATCGTCTAGTGTGTACGCACCTTAAGTATACTTACCGGACCCCTGTCCGGATACCAACCATTGGGATGCCACTGTCAGTATTCTGACAAGAGGCATCCCGACAGCTGGCATTACATACCAATTCCCTTTAAAGAGTCTATTATATCGCTAAGGTTATGCTATAATGAGTAGTGGTTGCAACAGCACAGACCAAAGCTACAAGAAGGGATCAGCTGCATGTATCACAGCCGCATCCGCCGGGATAGAGGAATCAGCGACTTCCCTGGTGTATCGGGCCATCCCCCCTCCAGACACCCATTAGCTAATTGACAAAGAAATCTGGGGGGTGGGCAGATGCTCCAAGGAGGCTGCTGATTGCTCTGTCCCGACAGGAGCGACTTTGATACACACAGATGATCCCCAATGACCTCACGATTCCCCCAGACTCCTGGCAAATTGAAAAAACTTTTTCAAATACAGTTAGTGTTTTTGTGTTATACCGCTCCCCTCAGGTAGTTTTGGTCTGTGCCTGTAGCCCCAGCATTGTAACCATCACTGGCTATAACTGTAATTTTGTGCTAGAGGCAGGGGGAGACCAACTAACTGAGTGGTAGTTTATGTCGCCAAGCTTGCACAATTGTCATAGCGTGTTAGAGGGCCTGTAGCCCCTTCGTGCATTTTCTACAGGTTGTGGCAATAGAGAAGTGTATGGTATAATGGGCAGAATCACAGAATATTCACTGCAATACATTTGGCTCTGCCCTCATTACAGCAAGATTTGGGGATCTGCGTGATCACAGTCCTGATGCTAGTGGAGTACCAGTCAGGGTGATACAGTCATTAGCCCTGACCTAGTCAGTGCCAAATCAGGGATACCTATTGGGGTCCCTGACAGCACTATTATTTTATTATGATTATGTTTAGTGACCATGGTAAGTAGTAGAGATGCTCAAAGCTTACACTGAAATGTTGCATACTGTGTATTTGTGTATTACCCTGTAAGCTTTCATATAGACATATCTGAACAGATAGATAGATAGATAGATAGATAGATAGATAGATAGATAGATAGATAGATAGATATGAGTTGTATGGATGACAGGAAGCAAAGAATATTTCCACTGCACTGAATAAATGAAAAGTTCCTATTGCAATTGGACAGTTACTTTGTGATTTATGGGTGACCTGCATTTACTGCCAGAATTTGGTTGTACTTGATATCACTGTCATTTATTGGTCTAGTGAATGCAATTTCTTTCATCTTGTGCTACTGAAGCTGGCACTGGTTTACTTTCAGAGGGACTCACTAATTTAATGGATGAACTGTGTAATACTAGGTGATTTGAAGAAACTAATGATTTGTTTAATTACTCCTTTTTGCAGAGTCAGTATTACTAGGCTTTTTACATGTTTAATGTAAGGTATTGAACTTTACTTAAATACAATCTTTCTTCCCCAGCCTATTATACAGAACTTGTCCAGTGAGTGTCTGGAAAGCTGTCACTTAGTGTGTGCCTGGCAAGCTGTCACTTAGTGGGTGTCTGGCAAGCTGTCACTTAGTGGTTGTCTGGCAAGCTGTCACTTAGTGGGTGTCTGGCAAGCTATCACTTAGTTGGTGTCTGGCAAGCTCTCACTTAGTGGGTGTCTGGCAAGCTATCACTTAGTGGGTGCCTGGCAAGCTGTCACTTAGTGGGTGTCTGGCAAGCTATCACTTAGTGGGTGTCTGGCAAGCTATCACTTAGTGGTTGTCTGGCAAGCTGTCACTTAGTGGGTGTCTGGCAAGCTATCACTTAGTGGGTGTCTGGCAAGCTATCACTTAGTGGGTGTCTGGCAAGCTGTCACTTAGTGGGTGTCTGGCAAGCTATCACTTAGTGGGTGTCTGGCAAGCTGTCACTTAGTGGGTGTCTGGCAAGCTATCACTAAGCCTTCCATCTTTTTTTCTAAAATCTAAAGTTTATATGAGTAAGGTTTGACAATGCTTTGAAAAATTTGGGTAGGGGCCTGTCTATGCTGCTGTAGTCTGCCAGGTGCAGAGTGGGGGGCCTCTCCTGAACATATATGTTCTAATGCAATGGGCCAGTGGGTCATACCGAACTTGCTCAGAAGAAGGCTCCAATCTGCTCTTTAGAGAGCTAATTATTAATCCCCAAATTTAACACAATTCACTTTAGCTCCTAAAATATATTTATATCAACCTCACATTACATTATTATCCACCATATTTGATCTAAAATATCACACATTAAATAGCCTCCACCTGTACAGTAATTAGACTGCATGAATAGGCTTTGCATTACATTAATAATACCACCAGCGCTCATACTACATTAGCACCCCACATTAATAGTCCTATATAGTGCTTATAAATAACCCTGGCAACTAGTCCAGTGGAAATTAACCAGGCTGTGTGGTTTATTATGTACAACCATATTCACTGTTACATTGGTTTTATCGAAGATATGATAGTAGCCGAGCGGGGTTTGGCATCTCACTGACCGGTGACTCTCTCATGTTCTGCAGTAACAGTGCAGGAGCTGGAATAGCGATAATAAGTGGTTGTTGGTCCCAGTTCTCAGGAGTTAAGAAAAGTAAGTGAAGCAAGATGGCGCGTGCGCAGCTGGGGTATAGGTGCTCATCTTGTTAAGGGATCAGAAGTGTCCCTTGAGGAGCCATGTTGTTGGAGACTGTGCAATAACTCACTTCACTTCTAACAAGAAACAGCCAAATTATCAGGAAAGAGGAGTGGAGCCCCCCCAATCTATTAACCTAAGCATCCAATCTGGGCTGACCATTATTATAAGTAGCAAGACATGTATGGGTTGGCTGTGCCCCTATAGCCTGTGTCAGCCAAAACAGGGTCCTGGTCTCCCTCGCCCAATGGTTTAAATGCATGCAGTGCATTCTCCAAGATTGTGACCAACTATACAGCTGACAGAGGCAGGTTGGCTCTCCTTCTCTCTCAACTGAGTTCCCTGGTACTCCAGGGAGCTAGTCCCAGCCTGAACAATATGTTTCGTTCACTGGTCAGAATTGCCTAACTTACTAAACCAGAGTCATCTGTAGATACTTGTTGGAAAGGACCATATCATACCACTGTAATAAGCAAAGGGATGCAATAAGACCAGTCCAGCTCAGGTCAAGCCAGCAGAACAGCTATTTCCCAGTCTCAAGTGCCAAAGTTACTCCTCCTGCTTATCTCCATTGTAAATTAATTCTATTATGATATGCGGGTGAGGGTCTTAGATATATACTGTTCTTTGGGGTTACTTTGCAAAGAGGACAACACCTTTTAATGAACTAACCTGTGTCAAGTATAAAACTGTCAGTGAGTACGTAACTAATGTATTTTAAGTGCTAAGAATTATAAGGTCCATGTACAAAGCCTTGGAGAGAGATAAAGTGGACAAAGATAAAGTACCAACCAGCTGCGGCAAATCGCATGGCGCGATGCGTGCGCATTGACAATTATTAATTGTTTAGGGCAGTGGTTCCCAAACTGCCACCTGCAGGGGGTGCCATGGTTTAATGGTTCAGTACCAAATCATTCAATTAATTCAACACTAGCAATTAACATTTCAAAATAATATTTCATGAGAAGTATAAATGTACCTAAAAAGCCATAAAGTATAGCTTGAAGAGTTGGTAACCTTCTGTCAGCTTTCCAGGGGTAAAAGCTCCATAAAACCATAAGGATGTATACAAATTATTGTATTACACAAAGTAGATAAATACTAAGCATATTAATAGCTACCTCTAGAAAGAGATTAACCTTCAAAGGGTAAATTTCCACTAAATCAAATTTCAAGTACTACCCAGAAAACGATCTTATGCTATTGTCCATTATTTAATTTTCTTTCTGCTTTTTTCCTAGCATGTTTGTGCACATAGAGTTCTGCTAAGCTTGGTAACCGGGAAGCTAATAAGGTATTGATTTTTCTTTCCCACAAGTTGTTTTTTGCTGAAAATTATAAACATTTTTCAGATCTAATAACACACAGATTCCTTACTTTAATAGTTTGCATTAGCCTGAATTCTATCACAGCGTGAAGCAATGGTACTTCTATTGTCCTAGGCAAAAAAAAAAAAAACGAAATAAAATTGAACAAACTGTAAACATTAAAATACAAAAATAAGATGAGGACAAGCTGTGAGGATGACATTTTGGTGTGCAGAGGGCTGCTGTTTTTGTTTCTGACACTATCTGGAGACTACAACTGACTGCAATTTATAACTAATGAGCCGACATTTTAATGTTTAATCATTCTTTTTGATCACAATGCATCAAAGACACAGTCAAACGTTTCAAGTGGTTGACACCTTTCAGGATAATACAGGCTTGTACCTTCAAGTCATTTCCTTTTCCAAAGAATTCTTAGTAAGCATAATCATAAAAGATCTTAAATTCCTGGAGTTTTCTAAGGCCTGGATGCCTTTAATTGCGATAGTAGTGGTAGTTTGCTGAAATGGAATTAGAGACATTATAAATTCATCCATCACCTACACATGATTTACAGGTGGAGGTAGCGCCGATGTTTGTTGGGTTGTGCGATTATTTTTGTACTGCGCATGCGGCTCAATCATACAGTGCATTCGTCCAGATGGATTACCGGCAGCGGTCGCAGCGAGGATTTGGATGCAGAGTGATTTACAGTCAGTGAGCATTTGTGGGAGATAACGGGGCTGGCGAGTCAAATGCAGACACGTCGTGACCATTTCGGGGGAGTGACTCAGACTGCGACTGCATCTGTATATGCAGTTACAGTACAGTGGCTCCAGCGGCTGACTTCCGACGGACATTCTGAGCAACCATAGGTTTGGTGAGAGGATCGTTGGTGCGTCTTTATATGCAAGCTGCGGATCAGAGATGCCGCTGATGGGTGCTTCTGTACAAAATCCCAGTGGCTGCTTTATTTGCATATTTTCGCAGAACAGCTGCGTCAAAGCTGCGATGGGATTTGCGTACACCTCTGAATTAAGCCCAATGTGCTTGATTCAGAGGTGCATGTAGTTGCAGCTGTTGTTGCAAATGTTTGCAGAGGCGATAATATGCAAATTATAACTTCAGTCTTCACCTGGTGTACTAGCGTGAGCCTGAATGTGCAAATACTGAGCCACCCACTGTCAAGTTCTCTACACGTTGTAACACTTCCAGTGATTCTTGACAGTCCACCGTTGACGCTCAGAGTGTCTTCATGATGCTTCAGGTAGCAGTAATTATGGCAGGGTGCCTTCCTGTAGTGTCCAATGAACACTATAGGCAGCACTACCGCAGTGATACTGGCACCGTGGGGTGACGACGGTGCTGCCCACAGAGCCCTGCAGCTTCACGGTCGCACACCCCTACTTACGTTCCTGTGCGCAGTTATCGTGCACCTGGCGAGTTCTTGCAAACTGAGCATGCGGTGTAGCAAACATTTTATTCATTTATTACCAGTTATTTATATAGCACACATATATTCCGCAGCGCTTTACAGAGAATATTTGGCCATTCACATCAGTCCCTGCCCCAGTGGAGCTTAAACTCTATATTCCCTATCACATGCTCACACACAAACACAAGGGTTGATTTTTGTTTGGATCCAATTAACCTACCAGTATATTTTTGGAGTGTGTGAGGAAACCTGGAGAATCCCGGAGGAAACCCACGCAAGCACAGGGAGAATATACAAACTCCACACAGTTAGGGCCCTAGTGGGAATCGAACCCACCACCTCAATGCTGTGAGGCAGTAATGCTAACCATTACACTGTCTGTGCTGCCCAACATACAAATCCCATTTTTTTAATACTTTTCTCTTTGCCCGTGAAATGGACACTTGTGGGTGTCAGAACAACAACTGGGCATACCCACAGAAGAGAACTGCCTCATGGGAGTGTCACGACATGTAGCCAGAGCTGCACCGTATTCTGAGTGCTGCATGTGCCAAGGGGACACCTATTTCAATTGTATCTCTTGCACCTACCATGGGCAGGTGTAAGTGCCAATGACAATGATGATGGCTACTATCACGTACAGAAAAAGTGAGGTGGTGCGATGCATAACCATTATTTATTCAACCAGCTACTTCCATCAGGAGGAGCAAACTTTTGTAACTAAATCTTTTGTTTAACGTATAAATTGCTGAAAAAATTAGGTAAACGATAGTGGGAGGTTAGCTGTGTTAGCAAAGCATACTCTGCTCTGCAATCTAGCAGAGTTCTGGTCAGAGTGGGACTAACATGCCCACCACTAACCTGCTTCAATGAGTGGATCAGGGAAGTGTAAGTATGATAATGGTGTTGAAGTGTGGTACAGTCTCCAAGAAGAGATACATAAGGACGCCATACAGTGTGTTGAGGAATCGTTTCTATATTTTAGATATTTATACCATGGGTGCCAATCATTGAAGATGAGACTCCAGTAATATTTGTTTACTATATTTATATATTATAAATATAGATAAAGTTCAATTAACATATGTTTCATCACATATATATATATTTATATATATAATATATATATATATATTTGCAAACATATGCAGTTCTTATACGTATTATTATTTATGATTCCAGTGAGTTCAGACGTGAAGTTCAAGCTCTGATTTCTGATATTTATTTACAGGCAAGTCAAATTATACAGAATGAGATATACACAGTAGTGACATATATACTAGTATATTTATGCTTCCTAAGACATAAAACTTAACAAACTTTAGACAATTAATAATAACAGAAATTCTATACTTGCAAGTATTATTAGTTACCGTACTTCCTCCTGCACAAACTTTATGTTTTTCTGGACTCTGTGTTACATTGTGCTGACTTCTCTCCAGACTGAGCTCCTATACTCACCATACATCTTCTTACATCTCCTCTGTTCTCCCCCTGTCCTCCTTCAACTAACTTGTACTTCCAGTGCTGGCTTTTATCCCAAAATCTTTAAATGCAATTTTGCCATGTCCAATTCTGTCCAATGTGGCAGATAATTATGGGTTTCCCTAAAACCAGATTCTGAAGTGTTGTAAAAGTCTCAGCTGGACCAAGTTGGCTATTTCTGCTCAAACAACCATGGTGTCATAAAATGTGGAATTTCTATTCATTAATATTCCTTTGTGTTTGATGTAAATATATCTGTTAACATATCTGTAAATATAGCAGCTACATTTCCCCTATTGTCATTGCCCCTGGCTTGGACAATGGATGAACTGGTTTTATGATTACCCCAGGTCTGTTATAGGGCCCATACACTATGATTCTGATCTTAATTGTATGCATACCAGTGTCTGTAGGCAGTAAAAACTTGTTTCTTTATACAATTACTAAACCTTACAATTAAAGCATATATCTAAATACCTGTTACTAAACATTTAACTTATACAGTATATTCAAACCTATTTAATCTTTTTCTCACTTTAAAAAATAATAAAAAATAATATATATATATATATATATATATATATATATATACATACAAAATCTACAATAATCATTAATGACATTTTGATTTAAACAATTTGCGTTTAATCCTAATATTCCCAAATTATGAATAATTACCTAAATATCTAAATGTCAACAAGTGGAAGAAGTACAGTAGTAATATACAGTAAGTTAAGCAAATGAGTGAACCACTCCATGTTTCAGATTTATTTTGTTCCCCAAAACCATAGTCATGCTTTGGTGTCAATTTTTGCACAGTCTATCACCCATATATAAAATGATGTAATTTTGAGCTGTTTTTTTTTTGCTGTTGCTATATTAGTATTTATAGTATACTAGCTGGTGTACCCGGCGTTGCCCGGGATTTTAAGAATGTTTGTTTAGACATCATCCTCCAACAAACCTCTCCTGAGGCAGGCCTCACGAAAAGTGTGACAAACTTCCCCATCAACATTCCTAAGGTCTTCGAATGAAGTAGGACCTGTAATGGTGTAAAGCAAACTTTGGAGATAGAAGCATTCAAAATTTGTAGGATGTACAGTGTAAACACGGCCAAGAGCTTCTGTTGCTCTGATACCAGGATGAACATCTACAGCGACTCCCTGTTTTCTGTGCAGAAAAACATTTGGAGAAGCATTCCATGTGTAATATTTTGGCAACACACAGTACAGCAGGGTCCAAGCAAAGTCATTCTTTTGACACAGTTGGAAGAAAGAAGTTAAAGTTGTTGCGTAATTTAGTATAGTCAAAGAGCTGAGAATGCTGGCAAAGCCTGCTAAAGCTCTCTTCGATAATAAACATTAAGATCATGACAAAACATGACAACACAAAACGCTTGCTCCGAGGCCCTACCCATATGCCGTGAAACCCCACAATGAGCATCCAGCAAAATTGTGTTTTTTAATTATTTAAAAATTAACTGTAATTAATTTCAATTTAAAAAAACTTTAGTTGCCTCCGCCATGTTTTAATACGCTCGTATGTAAAATGTCATGATCTTCGCTTGTAAACTGTGGATTTGTATAGAAAGACAGAAGGACACATTTTTGCTTTTATATAGTAGAGACGATAGAAAATAAAAAATAGTAGATAACCTAAATCCTTTTCTAATTCTGTACCTGACCTGTAGAGGGTGAATGCTATGCAAAAATTGTGTTTTTTAATTAATTAAAAATTAACAGTAATTCATTTCAATTTAGTAGAGAAGATAGAAAATAAAAAATAGTAGATAAGCTAAATCCTTTTCTAATTCCGTACCTGACCTGTAGAGGACGAATGCTATGCAAAAATTGTGTTATTTCATTAATTAAAAATTAACAGTAATTAATTTTGATTTCAAATTTTTTTAGTTGCCTCCACCGTGTTTTAATACGCTCGTATGTAAAATTACACGATCGTGGCTTGTAAACTGTGGATTTGTATAGAAAGACAGAAGGACAAATTTTCGCTTTTATATACTAGATATTTTTCACTCATTTACAGTCTATTTTTAAATGACCACCTCACTATTATCAACATTAGCATTGGTTTCTATAGCTGGGAGATGGCATTAGAAGCTAATGAAACAGTCTGTCAGTACAGCCCCAGATAGGTAGTCACAATGCATTTTCCCCATGGTACTCAATAGTAGGCTGTGATCTGCACCTTTTGTTTTTTTTTTAATAATTTTTAATTCTTAGAACTATTTCCAGAGGCAGGTAGATATCAGTGTAATAATAATATCAGTATAATTTGAATATAATAAGCATCTGAAAACTGGAAACTACTATAAATCTTGGGTCAGCTTGTGACTTTAGGTGAGCACTGTATAGCAACTTTTTTCATAGAAACAAAGTACTGGGTAATCAGATGGTAGCTTGATAAAAGATGAATTTACTACTTATAAATAGAGATGCATTGGATGCAAAGGAATGAAATAGAGTGGCAGAGTATTGGTAGAATGAACCACCTAATATGCCGTAAACTCCGAAAACTGAAAGTTTTTGGAGTTTGCTTGCAAGAACAAGTGCCATCTTCAGATGACGCTTGTTCTCGGATCGCCGCTCCTTCCTATGGGAATGAGTTCCGGGGATGCGAAGAGGGATCCCTCTGCTGCCTTCCCACTACCTCCCCGGTGGCTTTGCGCGTGTGTGACCTCGGGTCATACATGCGGTAGCCACGCCGACGATACTGCCATACTGACCACAGGGACAGCTGCTTTTTGGAGCAGCTGTCCCTGCATCGGAGCAATGATGAATTGTTCCAGTGCAAGTTTCCTCCTCTGCGGGTTGGATACTTAAATATCCCTCGCAACGAGATCAATTATTAATCATCAGGGGCCATACGGCCTCCAATGATGACTAGGCCCCTTAGTGCAATAGGGAAGTCTCATCTTGTATAGGATAATAATATATCAATTAATTATGATCTTCCCTGATAGGGTGCTATTCCATGGGCAGTTAAACATCAAAACCAAATTTAAACAAGAGCTGAGAAAAGCTGGCCATTTATAGGAGTGTGCAGTAGGGATGAGCGGGTTCGGATTTCTGAAACCCGAACCCCCCGAGCATCCCGATCAGAGACGTATCCGAGTCAGGCTCAACTTTTCCCGCCTGACTCGGATGTGAAATCGAGGCAAAACATCATCATCCCGCCTTCCGGATCTCGCGGGTTTTGGATTCTATAAAAGGGCCCCATGTCGGTGCCATTTCTCACTCCGGCTGTGGACAGTGAAGAGGGAGGGTTGGAGCTAGGGCTGGCTGGGCTGTGTTGTGCTGCAGTTGTCCATAGGGGCTGTGACCACTCAGTCCATAGGGGCTGACTGGGCTGTTTTGTGCTGCTGTTGTCCATAGGGGCTGGCTGGGCTGTGTTGTGCTGCTGTCATAGGGGCTGGCTGGGCTGTGTTGTGCAGTCAGTTGCAGTCATAGGGGCTGTGTCCACTCCAAAGTCTATAGGGGCTGGCTGGACTGTGTTGTGCAGTGTCCCATAAAGGCTGTAGTCCTAGAGGGGTGCTGTAGTGTTGTCCAGGGGGTGATCTGTGCATCAGGGGTGCTCCCCCAAAGTACTCTCCAAAAAAAAATATTATTTTTTTCTGTGTTTGTGAATTGTATGCGCAGTAGCCGCACGTGCATCAACAAAGTAGCGCCAAGCGTGCGCCTATGTCATAAATCAAGGGCTGGCTGGCTTGTCCATTAAAGGGTGCTGTAACCCCCAAAGTGCACTCCAAAAAAAAAAAAATTATTTTCTGTATTTGTGAATTGTGTGCACTGTGGCTGCACGTGCATCAACAAAGGAGCAGCGCCAAGCGTGTGCCTGTGTCCCATAAGTAAAGGGCCAGCTGGCTTGTCCGTTAAAGGGTGCTGTAACCCCCAAAGTGCACTCCAAAAAAAATAATTTTTTTTTAATTTTTGTGTTTGTGAACTGTGTGCGCAGTAGCCGCATGTGCACCAACAAAGTAACGCCAAGCGTGCGCCTGTGTCATAAGTAAAGGGCCGGCTGGCTCATCTGTTAAAGGGTGGTACAACTCCCAAAGTGCACTCCAAACAAAATAAAAAAATATTTTCTGTGTTTGTGAATTGTTTGCACTGTGGCTGCACGTGCATCAACAAAGGAGCAGCACCAAGCGTGCACCTGTGTCATAAGTAAAGAGCCGGCTGGCTCATCTGTTAAAGGGTGCTGTGACCCCCAAAGTGCACTCCAAAAAAAATAAAAATATATTTTTTGTGTTTGTGAATTGTGTGCACTGTGGCCGCACGTGCACCAGCAAAGTAGCACCAAGTGTGCGCCTGTGTCATAAGTAAAGGGCCGGCTGGCTCATCTGTTAAAGGGTGGTGTAACCCCCAAAGTGCACTCCAAACAAAATAAAAAAATATTTTCTGTGTTTGTGAATTGTGTGCACTGTGGCTGCACGTGCATCAACAAAAGAGCAGCGCCAACCGTGCACCTGTGTCCCATAAGTAAAGGGCCAGCTGGCTCATCTCTTAAATGGTGGTGTAAGCCCCCAAAGTGCACTCCAACAAAAATAAAAAAATATTTTCTGTGTTTGTGAATTGTGTGCATTGTAGCAGCACGTCCATTAACAAAGGAGCAGCGCCAAGTGTCATAAGTAATGGGCCAGTTGGCTTGTCCATTAAAGGGTGCTGTAACCCCCAAAGTGCACTCCAAAAAAAATATATTTTTTTCTGTGTTTGTGAATTGTGTGGGCTGTAGCCGCACCTGCATCCTCAAAGCAGCAGCACCAAGCATGCGTCTGTGTGTTAAAGGGTGGTGTAATCCCTAAAGTGCACTCCACAAAAAATAAAAAATTCTTAGTTCTTTCCTGTCTTTGTGAATTGTGTGAGCTGTAGCTGCACCTGCATCCTCAAAGCAGCAGCGCCAAGCGTGCGTCTGTCTGTTAAAGGGTGGTGTAACCCCCAAAGTGCACTCCAACAAATATAAAACATTTTCTTCTGTGTTTGTGAATTGTGCGCACTGTACGTGCATCAACAAAGGAGCAGCGCCAAGCATGCGCCTGTGTCCCATAAGTCTGTTAAAGGGTGGTGTAACCCCCAAAGTGCGCTCCACAAAAAATAAACAATTCTTTTTTTTCTGTGTTTGTGTGCGAAATGTATGCGCAATATCCGCACGTGCATCAACACAGCAGCAGCGCCAAGCATGCGCCTATGTCATAAGTCAAGGGCCAGTTCAGTTTGGACATCTGGTCCGGACTGTCGGACGTGCCAACAATTTCTGACATGTCTACTGTCACTGCATATGATACTGTCACCACTGACAGAATGGTGGAGGATTACATTGATGACAGCATCCAAGTAGGGATGTCAGACAGTCCATACCTGTACTGGCAGGAAAAAGAGGCAATTTGGAGGCCCCTGTACAAACTGGCTCTATTTTACCTGAGTTGCCCCCACTCCAGTGTGTACTCCGAAAGAGTGTTTAATGCAGCCGGGAACCTTGTCAGTGAAAGGAGTAGGAGGTTGTTTCCACAAAATGTGGAGAAGATGATGTTCATAAAAATGAATTATCAACTCTTCCAGGGAGTCCAGCCTCCAGAACGTACAGAGGGACCTGTGGTGGTGGATTCCAGTGGGGACAAATTAATATTCTTTGAGGATGAGGATGTACACAACACTGAAGAGGTTTGAAGAATCGGTGGATGAGGACGACATCTTGCCTCCGTAGAGCCAGTTTGTGCAGGGACAGATTAATTGCCAGCTTGTTTTGTGGGGGCCCAAATGAACCAATCATTTCAGCCACAGTCGTGTGGCAGACCCTGGAGCTGAAATTATTGGTTTGTTAAAGTGTGCATGTCCTGTTTATACAACATAAGGGTGGGTGGGAGGGCCCAAGGGCAATTCCATCTTGCACCTCTTTTTTTTTCTTTGCATTATGTACTGTTTGGGGCCTAATTTTTCAAACTGCCATCCTGTCTGCCACTGCAGTGTCACTCCTAGATGGGCCACGTGTTTGTGTTGCCCACTTGTATCGCTTAGCATAGTCATCCAGCTACCTCGGTGCAACCTTTTGGACATAAAAGCACTATTGTGAGGTGCGAGGTGTTCAGAATAGATTGGAAATGAGCGGATATGAATGTTATTGAGGTTAATAATAGCATAGGAGCAGAAAAACCCACACATTCTGTGATTTTAGCTGTTTTTATGCTTTTTAAAAAAAAATACACATCCAAAACACAAAACCCAGAGCCCAAAACACGGTGGTTTTGGCATAACCAAATCCAGATCCAAAATATGAAGAAAGATCCAGATCCAAAACACAAAAAGTGGCCGGTGCACACCCCTAGTGTACAGTGACCTCGCCAAAATGTCAGGTTAAAACATAACTTTTATTGTATTTACAGTATTAGAACATAATGTTGCATATGGTTGTTGATTTAAAATCAGTGAAATATAACAATATAATAGAGAAAAAATGTAGGAAAACTGATAAACAACAAAATAAGCTGTACACTATCCACAATTAATATACTCGTATATCTATAGCCCTTATGTAGAACGGTGTGCAAAATGTAAAAATTATGACATATCACATCACATCTAAATTGTGAATGTCATCCATGATATGAGGATAATCCCAGTATATATTTTCTATAGTTTGTCTCTAAATATTCCTCTGCATAAATCTTAATGTTATAATTGTCTTTTATACCTTTTCATGCAATTATACCTGTTAACTGTGCTCGCAATGTGAACTATAGAGGCGACAGAACCACAGTGAGAGATAACATGTCAGATTACAAGTACATATATCATGATTGCTGTCATTCAGTGACCGAGATACGAAGTACAATACAGTATTGTTTAATGCCAAACAGTAGTATAATGCCACGCAGTCAGGGGCGGATTGGAAATTAAAAGCGGCCCTGGACATCTTTTTGGAAGTGACCTCACGTGGGCAGCACAAAACTTACTGTAGGCGGAACCAACACCAAAGTAGGTAGAATTTGTACATCACTATAACTGAAGAATTCAATTATAGGCAAATCTAAAGTAGTGACTTGTGGTACATGGAAAATGCATAGAAGTGAGGGAAACTACATGGTGAAGAAGGGCATTGAGACTATTGTGCAGATGGGAGGGTCCTGATGCAGGGGAAAAGGGCATAAACATTTACATGGGGGAATAAGTGTAAGCAGATAATAAGAAATTACTGGGATGACTGATGTGGAAATAGACCTAGGCATGTGTGGGTCACTGTAACAGCCCTAGGGCAACAGCGATGGTTACTCACAGTGTTCTATTGCTGGAGGTGACAGACATTGGACAAACTTTGCTCTCTTCCTTCCAAATTTTCAGAATGTTTGTAGTGTTGTCTCATTTCTTTCCCCACACAGCAGAGAGGCAAGTGATTCCCCAACCCAGCACAATAATGGACACAATCAATAAAGCCATGTTCACGTTACTGTACTGGAACTTCTATGTCGTGGCTGTATTCTCGCAAGTTTTATTGATGAATAAAGTTAGTACAACACTACCCTTTTATTTGCAAGATAAACAGGATACCAACTCTCTTACAGGTCAAAATAAATGTAACATTCACAACACAAATATCATATTTAAGCTAATTATCACAACAAGTATTACGCTGATAATGTACATATATTTTACATGGATTAATCCACATTAATATCAGTATATTCTATAATTGGGGCCCTAAATCCTCCCACTGAGCTCTGGTGATATCAAAGGATATTAAACTACAACATCAACTAGTACTGGTACTTCTACTAAAAATAATTTAATAGATCTTGTATATACAATCTGAGTCCCAAAACTGGAGTGGCCATTTAATCAGTGGTGCATTTTAATCTTAGCAAGAATCCAGTTTTAAAACATCCTTCTACCAATTAGAGCCAATGCCAGGGGTGTCTGTTGCAGTCTATGCTTAGCAGCTGGCATGGGCCAGTTTCTTAACTATATAGATCCTAGTTAATCTCGTTTAGTCTACCTTTGACCAGCTTTGCAGTGATGTAAGAGGGGAGGGCAGCACCAGGCCTGGACCCCTCCAGCAAGCCCGGGCCCAGGTAATTAGTACCCACTCCCCCCGCCTCTCGGACGTCCATTCCCATGATCATATTACAGGACCTGATCATAGCGCTGGCATGTATCAAATAGCACATGCAGGTATAGGATCTCTGAAAGGAGCCCATCCATGTGATGTGCTCAGATTTAAGAGACCGTCTCTTCACTCCTGTGCTTGACTCCAGTGCATGTGCGGTCTACAGACCACGCATGTGCAGCAACCATTGCCGGGGAGGGTTCCGGCAATGACCATATTGTGGTGTCGACATTATGAATGATTACTGTCGAGCTTCTGACTGGATACCCTTTCGGACATGATGTTTAAACTCTCATTAATGCTCATGAATATGTATGCCTGCAAAAGGTAACTAACTTTATGTAAACATCTCAAAATGTGCATTACACAAAAATCCACACTACCCCACCACAAATTTATTCAACAGATAAGGGAGTTACAAATATGTTGCTGTTTAGATGACAAAAAAAGTAGAATACTATGTACTGTATACTCATTTTGTAAAGCTGTGTTTTCTCTATTATACAGTATATACTAATATGCTTATGTAATAATATCCTGACATCTACCATATGTAGCCGTATAAGACTTCTCCTCCTCACCCGTGACCTGATTTTTTCATTAAATAAAGATTTGTCTAGTTGATATTGCATTAAAAATAAATGAAATTCAGTAATTACCTTTCTTTTTGTCCTGTGTTACTGTCCTCTTCCCTTCCCCAGCTCTATAATAAGTGGCATTTTATATGTGCACAATGCATTAGTATTGCAGTCATGTTTTATTCTGCTTGTGGAATAACCCATACTGTATATACTTAAGACACGATGTCCCAAGAAGAGGAGTGTTTGTTGGACCAGATTTATATCATTGTACAGCATTCATTATTGGACATCAGAACTGTAATCATACAGGCAAATCACATTTTGTGTTGAAAAACATAACCTTGAACTAAGTCTCACATGCTACGGAATTAATTAGGTACAGTCAGGTATCACATGCCCATATGTGACTGTAATGCTGTAGTTACAAAGTAAAACTGGGTACACACTGGGCCAGATTCAGAGCCAGACGCAATTAGCGCTCGCTCGTCCAGAAAATAGGGGTGGCTATTCAAATGAACCGTTCGCTCTTTGCGGTCTGTTCACGCCTCTAGGTCTGAACGAGCGAACAAAACCTGCGGTCGTTTTTTGGGAAACTACGCCCCCTGGCCGCTCGCATCCTACGTCATGTCCGCTATTTATTAGATTAAACGAGTACATCGACCAGGGTATGAGCTGCTCGCTATTCTTGTGGTTGGTTTTTGCTACCACAATTTTGCAAGCAGTTCTGGCTATAAAATAACCCAGTGACGTGGTCAATGACGCTGCTGTTTTAATTATGCACACCCATAAAACGCCTGTTTTGACCTTTAAGCACGCCTGTGATCGGATCTCCACTCCCCATTTTCAAGCACCTTCCCCTGTTACCACCCACATACGCCTCTTTCTGTCACTCAAATTATCAGGCATTCGCTATTTTGCGAGCACATGAATTTCGACCGCACTGACTGGTTCGCGCATGCGTATAACGATCCGTACGCATGCGCAGTTGGGCAAACATCGCTCGGAGCGAACGAGCGGCCGCTTACGAGCGGCTCTGAATCAGGCCCACTATACGGTAGATCATATGATACATTGTTCTGACGCGGATCGGAGCGATATATCGTACAGTGTGTATGTCCGATCCATCATTAGCGCCATTCGTTCATCGCATCATCCCATCCACTGTGCTGTACAGCAGATGGGACAATGCAATATATGACGCAGGGCTGTTAGATATAGCATGTAACCACACATTGTGCCGTTGTACACCGGATTGTACAGTGTGTACGGCGTGCGATGTATCATTACATTCCATCACACCGTCGCTGAGGCACACATCACATAGTGTGTACCCAGTTTAAGACTACATTAGTATGATTATGATTAGTATACATTAAATATAAAGTGGCTATGCAACTCTGTACGTTAAAGGTATTATTAAGATTGACGTAAATATTTGCAGGCGCCAGTACAAAATACTTAATGGGGCTCCCCTAGCACTATGCATGTTTTTAGGGATCTGATTCTCCGCACCAAACTGACCATGCAGCTTTGGCAAAGCCAGTGCGTATTTGCAGTTTAGGATAGGTGCGAATTCTAGTCACATTCTCCAGACTATAATCAAACATGGGCCCATATATACAATTAGTTTCGCACCCGCGATACTTTTTTGCCTGCTGCATTGCGTATTTTAGCCGCGGAAACTTATCGCGCACATCCCCGTGATTCGCCCTATTCAATTCCAAAACACGCGAAAACGCAAGCCAGCATATGCAAACCAGGCGAAAAGTGTTGACAGAATTGGGGAAATCAACCTCACACCATCTAAAAGATGCACTAACATTGGGGATCAATGTACATGCCCCCGAATAGCCCTAATAAATCTATTTGGGGTACTTAAGGTGTGTCAATTTCTTCTAATTAGTGTCTTTGCACAAGTGGTGAAGAATAGCGTGAAGCATTTTTTTTTGGTGAAAATAAGTAGTCCTGTCAAATTTGGGGTACTTGAAAATGGGTGCAAGCATTATTTAAAGTCGCTAAACTAAAGTTTTAAAAAACGCACCTGAAGCAAGCACCTGTAATCAAAAAAACACCTCACCCACACTTGCAGACCCCCCCAAAAGTCTATTTCGCTAGTTTTTAAGTTCGTACCCCCACTTTGCATTTTTTGTTCACCCCATTTTCTAAGTACTTTTCTGTGGTGTCCCTGACTTTTTTTTAGTTTTTTTTTTATGCAGTTGTCCTTTGGGGGGCTGTCCCAAGGGTGCTGAGTGGTTTTCCCACCTTTGCACCCCAAAATAGCGATTTTGCACTTTTTTTCTCCTCTTATTCATAGGCAAATCTTTTTTGCCTATTGCATTGCATTGCGTTTTCACGTACGCGAAAAGTCTTTGCAATTGAATATGGAGATAAGTTTCCACCTGTCACAATCGGCGATACTTTTTCACGGATTCCGACTTTTCGCGGCTAATTGAATACGGGCCTTGGATGGGATCAAATTCCCGCCTCCCCATCTGTAATCATCATTGCCCAGCTGCAAAGATACGCTTGAGCCTCTGCATTTCTTTGTACATTTCAGCTGTCTCCACTCCATATATACTGTATATACTATTTTATTTTACTGTTATTTTGTTTTGACCATGAGCTATGAATTTCAAATTTAAACTCCCAATCATACTATAAACAAGTTCACAGCCCTTGATTCAGCCATCGAACCATTTGATATCATGACACTACTCTGTCTGATTATAAAACTGCCCCTTAGCAGGCAGCCATGTCCTTTCAAATATCATGAAAGGAGTGGGCAGATTTCACAGGAATCTCTGGCTGCTGTAACATTCCAATAATCGTATTGGCTACAGCTTGTTCTGTCCCCAGCTATACCATAACTGAGGACATAATGTGCCAGCAGAAGTTGAGATTTGCATACAATAAGGATTTTATACAATAGTCAAACACACAAATAAAAACTATAATAATCAGTTAAAAATAAGATATAGTTATTTGTACTGGTGAATATTACAAAGTGTGCTTTAATGTGAAAAAAACCCCCTGGATTTTAGCCTTATTTACTCTTCAAAAGAGGATGTTTGCGGCTTCCTGGCGCGTGGGATGCCGACAGTCTAAATACCGGCACCGAAATCCTGACAAGTCGGGATCCCGGTACCAGTATCCCGACCATCGGCACCCCAAAGGTAAGTATCAGAGTGTTAGGGGGAGGTTAGCGTTAGGTAGTGGGGTTAGGGTTAGGCACTGGGGAGGGAGTATTAGGATTAGGGTGAGGGGAGGGGGAGGTTAGGTTTAGGCACTAGGGCGGATGTTAGGTTTTGGCACCGGGGAGGGGGTGTTAGATTTAGGGTGTGGGAAGG
Organism: Taudactylus pleione; assembly: GCA_031769625.1. Classification (NCBI taxonomy): domain Eukaryota; kingdom Metazoa; phylum Chordata; class Amphibia; order Anura; family Myobatrachidae; genus Taudactylus; species Taudactylus pleione. The sequence continues at coordinate 1,589,708 of JAUIMM010000099.1, forward strand.
GGGAGGCTAGATTTAGGCACTAGCGAGGGGGGTTAGGTTTAGGCACCATAGAGGGAGGGTTAGGGTAGGGGTAGGAAAAATACTAGCCGTTCTTATGGGTGTCGGGTGTCGGTATTCTGAACTCAACCCTTTAAAAGATGTCAACACTTAGAGGGGTATTCAATATGGGAGCGAAAAGTCCATGCTGGATTTTTCGCTCCACATCGGAGCTTTTCCTGGGATAAAGTATCGGTCGCGCGCCCGCTTTATCCCCGTATTCAATTAGAAAGCTACGAAAACGGGAGCCGGCGAAATAGGATCGGCGAAAAAAAATGGGATTTACCTGGAATAAATTGTAGGACCCCCCTAAAGCTGTGAAAACATGGGGGATCACTATGGGTACCCCCGTTTTAGCCTGCAAATGAAAGTCGGGGTTTTAAATAGCCGCAGCAGGTGTTTCTTGACATTGAAGAAGTGATGCAGAAGAGCACTTGGGTTATTTTTTTACATTTTTTAAGTGGTCCCATCAAATTTGGGGTACATGAAAATGGGTACTAGCAAATTTTTAAGTCCCTAAAGTGTTTTTTTTTTTAATTCGGCAAAAATGCACCTGCTGCTAATAGCCTATTCTAGAAAACACCTGCCACATATTTGCAGAATAGCCCTAAACCTATTTCCCTTTTTTTCCACCAAAATTTTTAAAATAATTTTTTGGGGTGTCCCTATTTTTTTTTAAAAACTTTTTTTGACACAATTATTTTTTAAATGTCCTTCCCAGGAGTGCAGGCTATTTTTTTTAAGCCTGCACCCCTAAACACCAATTCTGCACTTTTTTTCGCCACCTATTCAGTGGTGAAAAATTATCCCCGTTTTTTTTTTTCAAAGACTTTTCGAACCTGCGAAAAGTCTTTGAAATTGAATACGGGGATAATTGAAATCGGGGTAAATTTACTAAAGTGAGAGTTTTTAGAAGTGGAGATGTTGCTAGTAGCAACCAATCAGATTCTAGCTATTATCTTCTAAAAGGTGATAATCAAATGTTAAATAGAATCTGATTGGATTCTATGGGCAACATCTCCACTTCTAAAAACTCTCACTTTAGTAAATATACCCCTTACAGTCATTGCTTTTATTTAAATTACCTATTTAGGTAGAATAAAGCAATGCTATAATCTAACCTATTTTTAGAATCACACAATTTTCCTGTAAGAACTGAACACAGCTGCTATGGTACCGAGTAGACGATGATGATTAAAAAATGCTTTTGCCACCTGGCTGAAAATTACCTGAACACATTCTGGTGAGGTAGTAATTAGGTTTAGAGATGCACAATGTAATAGTTTTTAACAGACTACACTTTCCTCTATTAACCTCTCCAAAACACATTTAGCTCAAATGATTATGGTTTATGTTTTCTGCATGAGAGTACACATTTTTATTTACAGAAAATGCAATTAATACAGAGATGAATTGCATATCAACTTGCAACAGTTAAATTGGACAGTTAAAGAAGATCGATGCACTGATATTCCCAAAATAATGCTTTACCTAAGAAAAGGGGGAGCAGAGCTTCCACAACACTGTCTCCTCTTTAGCAGATACTGTATATTATTTTGTTTAAATTTTCTTTATGCCATTCCAACATGTTTTAGACACTGTGGGGCCTATTTATCAAATGTTGTTTTTCCATAAAATTATGAAGAAACTGCAGCGGCTGCATAAATTGTTGCTATTTACTAAAAGCCTAATGCAGGAGATTTCACAGAAACTCCTGCAGAAGGTTAATTAGCACTGCAGACTGCAGTCCCCATTATTATCAATGAGGACTACGATCTGACCCCTATGCACCAAACTCTGAAAAGCAAAACTTTTCAGAATTTGGTCCCGTTAATTTACACCATCTTCCGATCCCTCTCCTGCAGCCTCTGTCTGGCAATGTTCCAAATCGCTGAGAAGGTAACGCGCAGGAACAGCAATTATCGCTACCTCTGTCCCTGCGGGCTCAGTTTAGCACATAGCTGGGATGTTTTCATCCCAAATTAAGATATCTGCCAAGATAGTGTTAAAAATCGCTGCAGTGCTACAATTATTAATACATAGGCCCCTGTAAATTAGGCACCCAAAGAATAATACAGCAACATATAATAAAGCCAAAAATGGGAAGGGCTGGCATGACCAAACATGAGGTGAAGATGACCAACCTAAATTTTATTTTACGTGACTCTAACCATGCTTAATAACACATGAGCCCCACTGTAGGGAACTCTTGCTTTCATCCTGATGTTCCACATTTTCATTTTTGTTTCCATTACCCGTATAAAAGTAACTTCATATCACAAGCAACGAGGAGGAGATAATGATCTGTTATTCACTGTTGGGAAACAAAGAACTGAGAAAGAACGTATTCAGAGTCATTAAAATCAGCATCATTTGAAGAAAATAATACAAGCTACACAGAGTTAGCAAAGCATTATTTGCTTGAGTAATAAAACAAACATACCATATAGGCAAAATATATCAAGGTAAATAATGAGTACAATAAAACATTATTAAAACATGTTCCCCAGAACAAAAGTACAAAGCACTTGCATTACAGAGTCATGTTCATTTGTAATAACTTTAGTAAAATCTATAGCCAGAGGTATTTGGAATTGATTTATAAAAGTAAATCTTTCCTCCTAAAGGTAAAGTTAATGTACTGTTATGTAAAGGTACAGTCGTTTTATTATACAAATTCAAGTTACTGTACTGATTAAGGGGATCGTTTAGAGTTAGACGTACATCTTTTTTGCCGTACACTTACAGTATGTGCATATGTAGACATTTACTAGCTTAAGTGTAGATATAATCAATACCACACCCTAGCGTGCCTGGAAAAGCAGCCGAGCTGGGTTACCTTAAATCCCAAATGTAGTGTGGATAATGTAAACAGAAATGTGTAAAACCCAGTGGCGCTTAGCCATAAATATAAGGATTAAAAGCAGATTACTTCTCTCGTAGTAATCATATTTCAATAATATTTTCATATGTATGCAGGGAGAGAAAAAGAGCAGAATATAGCGTAATTCTGTATTAAACAAGAATATATTAAATTTATTAGGCTTCAAATAGCCAAGAAATAATAAGACTTCAAAATGAAGTATATACAATTAGTATATAAACATTAGTACATACAGTACATGCATAAAACAAAACAGCAATATAAAATTGGCATACATGTATAGAACAAGGCAGCAATAGTAAAGCCCAGAGGCATGCGTACCAGATTATAGATGTAAAATCTGCATTAGAGTGCACCGTGGACAATCCGGATTTGTCCCCTGTGTCTAACAGGCAGTGTAGGTACCAGGTATGGGTGTCCCGTACTTGTAGTAGCCCGCAGTCTTTAACACGTTTCAACCTTTGGAGCTTGGAGACTTTCACTAGCTTAAGCCAAGTACAGAAAGTGGATGTTCACATAATTGGCCCCTAAAGACAACGGAACAATAATCTGGTGCTGTACCCTCCAAGTGAATTGGATGGATGAAAATATTAATGGTAAAATTATTAACAAATGATTAATATTTAATTAATGATTAAATTTATATTCTGACTGCTGCTTACTGTACAAAAGGTAGGGAATATATACACCCACCAAAAAGGAAAGGAAAAAAATAGTACATAAGCGCTGTCAGAAAAATAAGAAAAACAATTTAATACCAATATTATATAGATATAAAAATATTGTTTCAACAATATTAAAAATATCAGATTAAAACACAATTAGATAACATAACAACTGACACAGATGACCAGTCTCAATTGCTACCCAAATAAACAAAGGACAAACAAGGGAGCTAGTGGGTTAGTTGACTTTGAAATTGTATCATGTTAGTATCAACACAATTACAATTTTGTATCCACTTAATAGTAGCACAGTTATATTTTTGTATCCTTTAACATGCACAAATAGTATTCACTGCTTTCCTTTTTATGTTTGAAAACAGCATGTATCAATCAAGCTGATAAGAGCACTGAAAATCTCCAATAGCAGTATTAAGCTTGTTATTTATTTCCTATTTATATCTGGAGATAGGAAAACACACATGTGGCAAATCCTGGGTATTCGTATTTCCAATAAATCGATCTTAATGCATGGCTTAATAAGGCAGGAAGTAGCCAGAAATTGATTGCAGTCTGCTTATTGATATACAAATCCTGTTAATCCCACAGTTATTTAAACCACATGCAGGACACATAAAAGATATGAAAGTAATTGGGATTGTGCCTGCTAACACTTGTTATAGGCGGTAAATATAATAGACCTCCGCAGGGTATTTATATGCAGTGGTAGCTTTCTTATAGCATGTAATTGTCTCAGTGCTGTTAGTTATCCCATAGGAATCCAAGTCTCGTTCGGGGCGGGGCAGAGTATCTGTCTTCCACCGCCACCGTGCTTAGTCTGTAGCACCGAGTGAATGTCGCCCTGTATAACATTGAAGTGTTGACCGATCAGCACTTTGCAGATTGAAGAAAAAGCAGGAAGTGTCTCTACGCGTTTCTCCGCCTCTAATCCTTTCAGCGGCTTCCTCAGGAGATAGTGGTCACATAATTGCAACACAATATGATGTAGAGCCAACTGCAGATATGCCTTTAGGGAGTGTGGAGCTCATTCAGACTCGCACGCTCTTGCCAATAATTGCACATCTGCGCATGCGTATAGTTCGCAATGCGCGTGCGCAAGCCAGTCTTAGCGATGTGGAATCAAGCGCTCGTTGTACACAGACTGGCTGCTACTTTGAGTGACAGATAGTGCCGTTTGTGGGTGGTAACAATGGAAGGTGCTTGTGAACGAGGGTGTGGATGTGCGAACGCAGGCGTGTCTGACCATCAGAACGGAGATTAATGGGTGTGCATAATTAGCAAAGTAGTGTCATTGCACATGTCATTTGGTTGTTTTTTAGCCAGAACTGATTGCAGTGCTTGCGGGAGGTAATGTCTACCTCAAGCGCTGCGAGCAGCACAGATGGCCCTCGATGTTCCCGATTAAACACACACTTCCTGGAGATGACGCGTGCTGCGAGAGAGAGGTGGGAGGTTTTATAGTCCTGCGTGTGCTCTTTGATATCGCTCTCTAAGACATAGAGGGCATCCTTACACCGCACAGTGCAATCGCTTGATTTGCATACCCGGCCCCTTTTGCAAGCGAGCGAGTGCAGCATAGCGACCGGATCTGAATCAGATCCCGTATCTCTAGTGGGTGCTGGAATATTGGTGCAATGACACGCAGTAGTGATAACGACTATCAGTAACATGCAGTCATTCCTGGGGTAGATGACACCCAGTGAAAGTAAACCACATGTGCAGTAACAGGGGGTTATGGCCTCATGGCGAAGGGACATGGCCTCATGGAACATCTCCCGTTTCATCACTCTGTGGGCATGCCCAGCACTCCTGGATATGCTATGGTCTGCCCCCAGAGACTCTAGGCACTAACGTCACAGTGCAGTGCCCAGCTCCTGTTCACTGAGGTGAAGCTGGCATTTTGGTGTCACCCCCTTGGAAGGCGACACCCAGTGTGGTTGGAACCCATCGAACCCCCCTAGTGACTCCACTGTTTTGATAGGTTGATTGATTGCTGATAAAACTTAAATCATTAGCATTGAGACTATTTTATATGAAGACCCTATTCATAATACTTATTTAAAATTTCCATTTGCACTATTGCATGGAAGAAGATTCCCATTTGATTTTTAAATGGGAATCTGTGCACTGTGTAAACGTCCTATCAAAGTCCACACCTATAGTATCATCCCTGTAATTTAATATTTGGTTTAAACACTCCTTGTTTACATAGTAAATAAATCATTAGATTGGGAGGACATCAAGTTTTCAGTACGTGTCATTTTTGTGTGTGTAATTTAAATATTTTCATTACATGAATCAGACCTAGTTATAAACTCTCTTCTTCACACTGGTATCTGCTTTAACTGGAACCTATTCAGTAGAGAAACTCATTTGCTGACACACTGTCTAATAACACAGGGCCTGATTCAGAGCCGGACGCTCTGACCAGAGCGCTCGCTCTGAATCAGGGCCCTCCTACCTAAAAATGGAGCGGCCTCCTGGCCACTCGCATAGCTGTGGGTGACCACCCACAGCTTATGCGAGCGGCCAAAAAGATGGTCGCGATGGTCAAGATCATAGCGACCATCGGGCTTGCGACGAGACCCTGCGGTAGGGTCTCGCTGCCGCAAGCCCAGGAGTGCTTTTGGCTCTGTCAGAGCCAAAAGCACTCCCACTGACATCACTAGTGATGTCAGTGGGGCCGGACCGAGACGGTAGGCGTTCCCATGGGAACACCTCCATCTGGGCAGCAACGCCCCCGGCACGCCCACCAAGGTTAGGCACCACTAAGGGAGGGTTAGGGTTGGGGGGAAAGGGGGAGGTTAGGGTACTTACCAGCCCTAGTCGGGATCTTCACTATTCGGGCTTCCGGCGTCAGTATGTGGTCCGCCGGGAATAGATCCGGTGGCATTACATATCAAATCCGCCCATTAATACTTAACCAGTCTCAGCACTAGACAGCCTGGTTTTCACATTAACAGGGAGATCAAGAGAGCATGGGTAACCCTGCTTCCATTGAAACCAGCTCCGGCCTGGTGATTCTATAGTGGAGTGGGGAAAATGTGCTTCAGATGTGTATTTCAGATAGTGATGACAAGGCACAGATTGGAAATTTAAAGAGGCCACATGTTGTAGGCAACAATTCAGTAGGCGAGACTACATTTATTAAAATAAAACCCAAAAGATACAGAGGCCTGATTCAGAGATGGATGCAAATGCAATTTTATCACAGATTGAGCGATTGTTTACCATTGCGCAGGTGTACGCACCGCACTGTGCATGTGCTGCGATCGCATTGCGATTATGTATGCACAGAGGATTCCATCACCAAGTGTGTGACAGACTGCAAGTGTTTGGGGGTGGTATTGGGGAGTGGTCGCAAAAACGCAGGCGTGCCTGTCTGTTTATTTAAACGCCGTTACATGGGCGTGCATAAATGATACACTGCGAGTGCATACGCAGCCCTGCGTGCCAAAAGAGTTCCCATGGCTGTGGCAGGTCAGACCTGCTGCAAGGGTAAGATGGCCGCCGATGTGCTTCAATGTTACCGATGTTTACATAGGTATGCGTCATCGCACGCAGGTGAGAAGGCAGCAGTGGGCATCTTAATAGTAGGGATGTGCAGGCTCGGTTCTACTTGATTCCGTTCGGGTTTTTTTACCGAATCTTATTGGGTATCAGCTGTCACGATTTTTGGATAGCCAATAAGATTCGGTAAATAAAACCGAACAGAACCGAGTAGAACCGAGCCTGCACATCCCTACTTAATAGTCATGTGATTTTTGTATACGTTTTTATATTTTTGCAACTGTGTTGCGTACAAATACGCAGTTGTGATCGAATTAGCGTCCATCTCTGAATCAGGCCCACGGTGCTTTGATAATGGAGAAACCAAAAAATTTATATTGGCCTCGTAACTATTTTAAGAAGGAGAGTTTGTGAGGGCAAAGGTGACAATATATATGATAGGAAGTAGAGTAAGGCTGGGTACATGACAAGCGATATATTATGAGTGCATCGACAGGTGTGTATACTCGATATGCCTGCGAATGACGTTGTTCACAGACATATCAGGTCGGCCCTGTAGCACAGCCGTTGCCTGTATATTTGGCTGTATGTACGGGGCGACCCGGTGACCGCACGTCCACTTGCTGTGGGGACCCGCCAACACTGAAATTTCAATTGGACGGGCAAATTTAAATGCTCGCCCAGTTGTGATGTCAGCCCAGACACATTGAGTGGCTGACTGGTAAGTGTGTATAGCTTATCAATCGGACACTAGGACGGTGGATTGGTCTGCTGACCAATCCGTCGTCCTAGTATGTACCCAGCTTAAGAATAAATGAGAAAAGCACTCTAGATATTAAAATACAACACCAGAGTCCATAATTTCAAAATATATGGGTAAATGCTCCTTAATTGTCAAAAATGGGCAAAAAAAACTCCCACATACATAAATTTCATAACAGTAAAATAACAGTGTTATACAATGTTGCATTTAAAAACATAAATTAAGCTGATGCTAAATAATCCTTGCATCACTGATATGTTAAAATCAACAAAAAGGTACACTACTGTATATGAAGAGCCTTCCATCATAACATATGAGCATAGCCTTCATTATTACATTTGAACTTACATATGTCATATAGATATTTGTGTTTGTGTTATACAGTAGGTGAAAATAATGAGCCTATGGATTGAACAGGAACCGGCTGGTACTGCTGACTGTGGGCCTGATTCAGACCTGCTCGTGAGCGGGTCGATGTTTGGCCACTGTGCATGCGCACGCCGATGCCGGCTCCGACGTGCGCATGCGCGAGACCCGGCTAGCGATGGGCATTCCGTCGCTTTGGGTCTCGCACCAAAGTGGGGCAGCTGTCGATTTTGATTGACAGCTTGCCCCGTTTTGGAGGCGGGCAGGGGGGGTGGCTGTCCAAACAGAAGCATTCCCGAAGGAACACCTGCCGCTTGGGGGCGGCCCCACTGACATTACGAGTGATGTCAGTGGGTGAGCTTCTGGCTCTAATAGAGCCGAAAGCTCACTGGGGCTTGCGGGAATGAGACCCTACCACAAGGGTCTCGTCGCAAGCCCCAGTGAGCTATTGGCTCACATGGCCCCTCGCAATAGCTGTGGGTGCTCACCCACAGCAAAGCGAGTGGCCAGGAGGCCGCACAAAAAACAAAAAGAAATGCCCTGATTCAGAGCGAGCGCACTTTCAGAGCGTCCGACTCTGAATCAGGCCCTGTGTGCAGGATTGCAGTGAACAGTGGTTGAGGGAATCTGATTCCTATTTCCCAACATGTGAAAGGTATCTGCTGTCAGGACAATATCAGTCAGGTTGTTCTGATGTAAAACAGCACAGGAGTTCCTGAATTGATCCTCCCAATGAAAGCAATGGTAAAGAGTGTACCTGTATGCAGGAGAATATAGGTGGCCACTGGGCTGTGGGGAAAGGGGGGTGACCGGACCCCCACATTGCTAGACGCAAGATTTTGCCTGAGATTGATCCCTGAGAGGAATCTACTTTTTTGTTGTTGGTGGCTTAAGTTCATTTGCTTCTTGTTAATTCATATATTGTTTGGAAAGGGATTGCTAAATGAAATATAGAAAGCAAGGCAAGGTCTAGGCCAATTTCCTTCCGACCAGCCCAAACACTATATCTATAACACCTACATTTAATAATTAGAGCTCCATCCCTGCAGTTGATCTTGACAATAAATAAATTAATAGTAATCATTCAATATACAGGATAGCATTAATAATTTTATAAATAGGCCTATTTTTCCCAACTAGCTCTAGCATTAAATTAATAGTATTCACATTTCATAAACAGGCTTCTTCATCCTACACCAACCTCAACATTAAATCAATATCACTCACATTTAATGAATAAATAGGTTTATTTACCTCCAACCAGCATTAAATAATTAAAAAACACAATCATCACAAAATTAAATTGTTAGCCCCTACCATCACCAAACAATAAATTGTTTCCACTTACAATTAATTGAATAGCCCCTGAACCTCATCCTAATATTAAATGCATTGTTCAAACACACCTCAAACACCTACACTAGCCATTTTATATTTAAGGGTTGATGCATCAAGCAGTGAAAAGTGTGGAGAAGTGGACCAGTGGAGAAGTTGCCCAAAGCAACCAATCAGCTTTGAGGTATCATTTTTCAAGTACAGTCTATAAAATGAAAGGCAGAAGATGATTGGTTACTATGGGCAACTTCTCGACTGGTCCACTCTTTTCACTGCTTGATACATCAATCTCCAAGAGCCCACAATTCAACGTCTTACAACCAGAGCTTCGTATAAAACAAAACAAACTTGTGTCTTTTGCTGTCTACACATGTGAAGCAGCGCAGCATGTCTAGAAGTGCATGTCCTTAATTTCACTGACTCTCAGTGGGTCCTTGAAAAATAATTCTGAAAGTTTCCTTGAGTAGGCAGGACCAAATCACCTGTAGGTAGTTTAGTGCAACGTTATTGTAGTAATACAAATAAGAGAGTATTATATAATACAGAGTGCATTCTAGTGACGCCTATACAAAGAGGGCCTCTTATTGACTGCCATACAATATGGAGAGCATCCTAGTGGCTATCATACAGTACAGACAGCATCCTATTTTCTGCTGTGCAATACAAAGAGCATCCTAGCTACTGATATACAGTACAGAGAGTACCCCAGTGAGCACCATATAATACAGAAAGCATTCTAGTGACCACCATACAATACAGAGAGCATTATAGTAACCACCATACAGTACCAAGGGCATCTTAGTGATCGTAACCAAAAGCCAATTAAATATATACACACTAGATATTGTGTCTGGGAATGCTAGGGTTTGTGTTTCATCTTTCTCCTCCATCTCTCCCTCTCCTTGTCTCTCTGTTTAGCTTTCTTCCCTCAACCCCTCTTTACTCTCATTATCCCACTCTATAGTTTTCATTGAAATTTAAGCAATTCAAGTCGAGTGAATAGCCTGAAATGCTATATACAGTATATTGTGGCAATACCAAGCTAGGTGGTGATAGTGAGCCATGGATTCTGTGTGAGGCTGTAGGGATCCACCCACATAGAGTAGAAAAAGTAAGTGTGACCACACATAAGGGCTGCCTGGTGGACAAAGCCTAGGTGAGGGCTAATGAGGCAGACTAGCCAGGCTGCCAGAGGAGACAGTCCAATTGGGACTGTGGCAGCTATAGATCCCAGTGTGCCTGGAGGCCAGTAGGGGTCATGCTTGGATGGTGTCCAGACCTTCAGTCAGGTAGGGAAGAACTTAAAACTCTTACTCTGTTTGTGTGATGTTGTAGCAGCTAAGCTGCAGGCCGAGAGCCAAGGTCCATACTTGCAGGAGGCAGGGAGAACCACTAAAGAGAAACTTTGTGTGAAGGTCAGGAGGTCGTGTTTATACCTGAGAGACAAGACTGAGACTTTTGAGAGCCTGTGTTACATTTGTAGACTAGCTGCCCATTATAGACAGGGTTCAAAATGTGAGGGAGTGCCCTGAATGTGGGACTAGGTTGTCTATTATTTTTGTTCCTGAGTACTGACAGTAAAGCTCCATTTTTATTTAATGTAAACCTGAAAAGCTGTGTGTGGATCTTTATAATGTAGCATTCCCGCTAGGCTGTTTTAGCGGGGTGTGGCGCCCTGCCCTACTTTTGTAGGGCAAAAAGCACCATGCCCTCCAGAAGGAGGGCATAAAGCGCCCTGCCCTCACAGCCTGCGGGTGGCATCTTCCCCCGTGAGTTGCAGTGTCCCACGTGTGGGGAAATGTGCGGTGACCCGGTCACCGGCGGAGAATAGACACCGGGCGCATGTGCCTGGCATCTATTCTCCCTGTCAGCAGCGCTTGGGGGCTGCCCGGCGTGTCCGTAAGTACTGGGCATGCCCCCAAGAGTGACGTAAAAGGGACGCGTCTAATGGACATGCCCCCTTTTCAATGATCACGCCCCCTTTTCGGGCACGCGCGCACACGGAAGTGCCTTCTCTAGCTCCGGTGCCCTGCCTGCCGCCGGAGCTAGAGTGAACACTAATAATGCAAATAGAAACTGCACCACTGACCCATCTTACCACAAGTTATCACAATATATATATATCTTTATCCCCATTAAAGTTACAAGAAAGCATAGTGTCTGTCAATATGTTCAGCTGCAAAATTTGAAAGGCTGCAGATAAATAATTTAATTGAAGAATAGGAGTTGTTTTTGCAGACATAACTTTAGTGTGGGAAATGAATCAGACTAGGTTTATAAGCGGTCCATTTGTGTGGATACACTATTCCCCTTTGGGAAATGGTGAATACAGCATCTTCAGGGGAACTTTTAGGTAGATGATTAAAGTGTAACAGTAATTAGACTTCCTACAGTCAAAGGGCTACTTCTTGTAGTATGTTATGAAATTCAGGAAAACAGTCTACTCTCAGAGGAAATGTTGTTTTTCAGAATTCAAAGTTTCAACCACAAAATTCCTTCCCTATATAGTGGAGAAGAAAGCTTTCCAACACCTGAGAATTCATAATAACATCATAAATGTTGTTTTATCGCTATTGAAATGCTAATGAAATGATTACACTTTAATAAGAATCGTCCTATACGTCCCTTGCTCCATGAATCATATAACTACCAGTAGTTCTGTGTAAAAAAGAGCAGTAAAACTTATTTTCACAAACTAGCAAGTTATACTTTTTAGATTGGCAGAATATTTCATAAGATCACTTAAAAACTGCTGAACTGGTATTGTAGCACAATTTAAACTAGAGATGTGTGGTCTGGTTTTGCTGAAAACTGAACACTCCCAAAATTTGGGGTTCTGAGTCAAATCAAGTACCTTCTCAGATCACTTTTGGGATTCAGAGTATAACCGGTACCGCCACTTTTTACCTAATTTTTTACAACCGGTGCCGGGTGTTGGTTCATGAAAATCCAGAGGACCCCTACTTTTTTGTCCCCTGTATTCTGTGAACCAGCACCAGCTCAAAGATAACTCCAAACAGAACTAGGTGCTTCGATAATGTATCTGTAGAAACACCTAAATGCAGCTCACCAGGGTAGGGTGGCTGTATCTTTCTTATGAAAGATACAAAAAAATCTCACAGTAGTAGCTATTGAATAAATTAAGACCACACCAAGAGGAGGTGACATGTTCAGTCTATTATGTAGGTGGGAAGCCTTTTGGATATTCAAGTTTGACACCCTATCTCCCCGTGGTCTCAATAATTCCATTGAGTTGAATAATGTGTAGCACCCCATTGGACTATGCCGTGTTGACGCCATAGGTCCCTATGGGTGGACGCGGTCTTCCAACATGTACCAGCCACCCTTCTGGACCGATTGTGACACTGCTCCCCCCTAAATATATCTCATCGACGGGGGTGTGACATGTCACAATCACTCTAGACTCCATGATGTCCCTGGTTGTTCGATTGCCTGTCTGTTCCTTGACTTGCACTGGGTCATATGCCTGTCTTTTCTGTCTCCCATGGTTTGTTTATTTTTAATCTATTTTTATTTTTGTTACTGATCCTGTATTGGGTTGTTCATATTTCAGTTTTTATCCTATTACTGGTGTTATTCCTATCTAATACCAATTAATAAATGTTTCATAATATTATTATTACATCAAATTTACATATTTGATAGGATTGTTTTTCACCTTTCTTCCCCTTTGTCTTGACAGATAGTTTACCTGACTCATTTACTGTCATCCACAATTGATCCAATCTTGCACTTATGTCCATTTCAACTACTATATCATAATTGTTTTTATTTATTTTGTATCTCATATATGTGTTCACATTTTTATTGTTTTATATTTAAGTTCTATCATTTTTATTTTTCAATAGCTATTTTTTATGTTTATATCTATTCTCTATTGTATATGATGGATTATATAAGAATATTCAGGACTATCTAAGAAAATGCTATTACTTAATTATATTCAGATATTGCTTTTATTGCATTTAGGTGTCCTATTTTTGATTAGCCACAGATTGATACACATACAAGCATTTAGTAATCACAGATGGTATATTTGAGACATGGGGCAAAATTTACTAAGCGGTGGGTTCTAAACTCTGGCGGTTTGATGGCGGTTTGTCAGCGGGTTCTAACCCCAGGGGTTTAGTGGCAGTTTTGCAGCGGTTTCTAAATTACAGCCCTGTTCTATTGTAAAATGTGTTTTGATGGTGGTTTTGGCCTTAGTAAATCTGTGGTTAGCAAAACTGCAATCAAACTGCCGCCAAACTGCTGTGGATTAGAACCTGCCGCTTCGTAAATTTTGCCCATGGCGTCGAGAGAGATACACAGCTTCTGAGGAAATGACCAGTTTTTAGGGTCCGAGAAACGCGTCAAGCAATTTACCTCTACTTTTAAATCATTAAGGATGCAGCTGACAATACCACCCTCCAGTTTGTTCACTTTAGCAGCATCAGCAGCGGTCACTCTATCGGAGAGCGCACAGTGGACCACATGAGCCTGGACAGGTAACCCACCGCCCGGACTCAGGAGAGGCCTCTCCAACACACAGCAGTGTGACTTGCATCAGGATTTGGATCAGGACTGATACATATCCATTGACTCCACCCTTTGCGGCTCCCTTGATCCATTTAATCAAGCATACTGGTATACGGTAATGTGAAAGCCGAGTCTACATACATTATTTTCTATTTGTTGATGACCTCACTATTACTAATTTTTTAGCTCTATATATATTTTTTTATTTACATCCACATTGAGCCCAATACCTGATTGTTCCTACCGAGGAGTGCGGTTATTACTTTACTAACCCGGTATTATTGCACAGCTACTTACTCACCAAAACGGCAGTCTTGTTACTAGATTGTATCCACATTGAACCTCTAAACCTATTGTATGTATGGAGTGCTGCTATTGCTTGACTAATCCGCTATTATTGCACAGTCAATTCACTCACTATAGGTGATCGAGTGATCTGCAGATATATCTGCAGATGATGGTCGTTCATACACAATGAACAACCATCATCTTTGCTGCAGCGGGTCCCGGCGGCCAGGGGGCGTGACTTAATCGTGGAATGCGTGGCCATGCCCCCTTTGAAAAAAACAAAAAACATTTGCAGCGCTGCGGAGGCGGGCGCTGTGTGCCCCTCAGCCCGGCGAATAGCCAATGGGGGGCGAGATCAGCTTGGAGGCCCCATAAAGTTTTTATTTTTTTATTTTTAACACTTTCTATGCTACACATAATGAAAGCGTGCTGCCTGCATGCATCTCACTAATGTGTGCAGGTTGCCATTCGGGAATGTATGGCTGTGGGTCACACATTGAACACAGGTAGGAAACACGATCACATGCACCATCGAAAAATACGACTCAGCAAAACACGATTCTTTGTAAATTTGAATGTTTCAGTTGACAAAAGTCTCCCGTGTTTCTACGATGCTGTACGTGTTTAACCTCGGGCAATATCGGACCAGACACTATTCTTAGTAAATTTCTTAGTGAGTTTGGGGAAAACAAAAAACTTCAGCTGGGCGCTTATATAAGATAAGTAGTAGTATAAAACACAGCCGCATACACCTAAGGGCCTGTGTAAGACCAAAAATAGACTACCAATTATAGTCACCACCTGGAAAGACTGACGTTGGTGTTGCGCTAATATAAATGTCTATCAAAAATAACAATTACTTGACATGGCAGAAATATGATCAAGATGCCAAATAAGTAGGGATGTGCGCCGACCCCTGTGTTTTGGTTTTGGATCTGGATCTCCCCTGGTTTTGGATCTGGATTGGTTTTGCCAAAACCTCACCTCCGTGTTTTGTTTTCGGGTTTTGGATCTGGATTTTTTCTTAAAAAATAAAAATAACTGCTAAAATCACATAAAATTGGCCTTTTTTTGTTCCTACAGTATTAATAACCTCAATAACATTTATTTCCACTCATTTCCAGTCAAGTTTGACCACCTCACAATATTGTTTTTTCATCTAGTTAAAGGACCAAAAGGTTGCATCCAGCTTGCTGGCTCAAAACTGATTATTAATAATTATATCAGAGTTGAGGACTGTGCAAAGATGATGGTTGAGATACCCATGAGGATTGAAAAATTCATTGGTGCAGCCCCGGGCTGAATAATTAATAATAAAATTAAATTCATTGGTGCAGCCCCTGGCTGTAAAATTGATAATAAATTAATTTAAAAACAAATCTTTGGTTCCTAAACCAACCATAACATTAATTTAAAATGTCAGGCAGCAATGCCCCAACCAGCACATAATGGAAAGGAAAAATGTGCAAGATGGAATAGTCCTTGGGCCCTCCCACCCACCCTTATGTTGTATACGAAACAGGACATTCACAGTATAACAAACCAATCATTTCAACAACAAGTACTGCCAATTGTGGCTGAAATGATTGGTTTGTTTGGACCCCCATAAAACAAGTTGCCAATGCGCATTGGACATGGAAATGAAAATTAACCCATACACAAACTGACTTTACATTACAAGTTGTCCTCGTCCTTCATCATCCCCATAAGTGTGTACATCCTCTTCTTCACACAATATTAATTCGTCCCCGCTTGAATCCACCATAGGCGCCTCTGTAATTTTTTGATGTAATTGTTGGTAGAGGTCTTCCTCATGGAATCTGTAATTAATTTTAATGAACATCATCGTTTCCACATTTTGAGGAAGTAACCTCTTATGCCGATCACTGACAAGGTTGCCAGCTGCACTGAAAACTCTTTCGGAGTCAACACTGGAGGGTGAGAAACTTAAGTAATGCAAAGCCAGTTTGTGTATTGGACTCCAAATTGTCTCTTTTTCCTGCCAGTACTGCAAGGGACTGTCTGACATGCCTATTAGGATGTTATCTCTGAAATAGTCCTCCACCATTCTGTGAATGGAGACCGTATCACACATAGTCACGGTAGAAGACATGTCACTAGTAGGCAGTTCTCTCAGGCCCGACCAGATATAATTTTTTTGGTGAATGATCTGCATGACCAGCAGGCATTCTGTAAAGAAAATTGAGTTTTTTCCTGGCAGCTGCAGAAACTGAAGGAGGAGATGATGGCATTTCACTTGCGGCTGCAGCTGCCAATTTTTTTTACCAACAGCTCTTTGCATAGTTTTAGATTTCGGACTGTTGGAAAAAAAACTCACAAGGTAGGACTTAGACCTAGGATCCAGAATGGTCGCCAAAATATATTTTTCAGATTTCAATTGATTGACGTCTCTTGGATCCTGGTGAAGTGAATCAAGGGCTTGATCCACCAGTCCGACATACCTTGTGTAATCGCTCTGTTTCAGTTCCTCCTTCAGTTTCTCCAGCTGTTTTTGCAAAAGTCTGATGAGGGGAATGACCTGACTCAAGCTGGCAGTGTCTGAACTAACTTCACGTGTGGCAAGTTCAAAGGGTTTGAGAACCCATAGTCTGTGTAGGGGGAATGCACCTTACTCAAGCGCTCCACTGCGCTTGAGTAAGGTGCATTCCCCCTACACAGACTATGTCATAGAATTCCACCGAGTTACTACCTCTTGCATCAGCTGATGGAAAGGCAAATTTAACAGTACCTGCTGGTCATGCAATCTTTGACAAGTGGTTGCCGAATGTCTAAAATGTCTGGATATTTTGCGGGCCACCAAGAGCATCTCCTGCACGCCCATGTCATTAAAAAAAAAATAAATGTTGCACCACCAAAGTAATTGTGTGAGCAAAACATGGGACGTGTTGGAATTCACCCACATGTAATGCTCTCACAATATTGGTGGCATTGTCTGGGTGGAGGGTTAGATTTAGCGTGCGGGGAGGAGGAGGTTAGGTTTAGGCACCGAAGAGGGAGAGTTAGGGGTAGGGAGAGGAAGAGGGTTAGAAAACTGACTGACAAGTGTCGGTATCCTAACCCTATTGGGATGCAGGCATTGGGATTCTGACCGCCGGGATCCCGAGTGCCGGCATATCCCATATCCAACCCTTTTTTATGTCTACTTTATTTTTGCTGTTAAATTAAGCAGATCCCCTGTCAATTATGCAGAAAATAGAGAGTGGGCAAATTTGCCCCTCCTGAAATCCCAATTACTGTACCTGTACCCACTCAGCTGAGATGGATCTGGATCTAGAAGAAGGGCATGCGTAATAGTATGACAGACGACACCTTGCTTTGGTTTCCCAGCTAATTTATGATTATTTTTTAGGGATCTAGTTAAAAAGAAATGCAGAAATTTGTTTAAAAATGTTTTTCGCTTTTCGCGCATATCACCTTGCCTATTTCTCCATATATATATAATTCCTAATGCCGGGACAGACCACACGGTAAATGTCTGTCCTGGAGAAGACTGAGCAATGGTTAGGTGACATCCTTTGCAAATGCAAAAAACCTCAGTATAGGTACAGCATATGTGCCGAATCCGCACATGCCAACAATGTGTGTGTCTCACCAGAGCCCAGTGACCGTAGCATTATTGGAAAAAACAGGAAGAGATCAGTCATTGGTACCTGTTCATCTTCTGATTTTAAATGAGATGGATGACAGCAGAGACAGCATGTCCCTGGATTTCTCTAACGGAGACTTGCAGTGATATGTTGACAGCTGCACATTATCCTAAATGCACATATGATACATGTGCAGTAAGCACAACGATACAACACTTACAACATAAAATTGTGCAATATATATGACAAACGTTATAAAATTAGGAAGTTATTTTTTGTCAATGGAGGAGTTTATTGATAATGGTTTATGCAATAGCAACAGAGGAACAGGCTTCACAGTACTCTACTCTACGTCTAAGCTGCTTACAAATGCTATTGGGTGAATACAAATACTAGATGATCCACTTGAATTAATAAAACAGTCAGAGCCCTGCAATAATGAAATAACAGTATTTAGAGGACAAGCAAATCACATAGTGCCATTCCATTTTATGAACTGACAGATGTTAGTGAAGTCTTAAAGGTTATTTAAGATTGCAACCAGGTCATTAAGCAATTTCAGGGGTCAAAGCTTTATCTTCAAATTGCATCTCCACACAACAGCAGTAACTTGCTTTAGTAGAGACGCCAGAGAGCCTGTGGACGGCAAGTACCTTGGAGGTTGGAAACTTTCCAGTAATTATATTTTATCCTGTACTTTTGTGGTTGTTAAGGTCAAAGACGTCAAAAGCCACGATTGTTTCCAGCAACCTCCACTACACATGCAATTTTACCAACTAAATATCACTGTGTTTTTTAGTAGCAGAGTTCATATCGGTTCTATTAAATCCTGAAAAAGAGTGAATAGCTCGATGTAAGTGTCACAATCTCGGAGCATCATTTTGGACCTTTCGGCTTTATAAATCATGGATGAGTAAGAGCCTATTCCGATACATATGAGTGAAGTTATAAAGACATTTGATCATCCACTGAACTAATATAAAAAGATTGCAGAGTTCACCAATGTAATGCTTACAGCACCCCAATTCTTTCATAGTAATGTTCTTTTTCAGAGACAGAAAAAGAAATTGCAAACTTGTTGGACTGCTTTCAATTTAAATCTTAGATTTTTTATTTTTAGTTCTTAGATCGAAAAATCTAGATTTTAGAATGAGAGGGTGCATGTTTCGGTCTACTGTGTAGTTATATCTGGACATACCTCCTCTTTTTGGTATAGTCTAACTTGCGTTTTATTTCTTAGGTTTTTTAGGGATGAGCGGGTTCAGATTTATGAAATCTGAACCCATTGAGCCCCCCCCGATCCGAGCCGGGAACCGAGTCCGGCTCGGGTTTTCCCTTCTAACTCGGATCTGAAATCGAGGCAAAACGTCATAAGCCCGCTGTCAGATCTTGCGAGTTTTGGATTCTATAAAAGGTCCCCGTGTTGGCGCCATTTTTCACTCTGGCTGTGGACAGTGAAGAGGGAGGGTGGGAGTTATGGCTGGCTGGGCTGTGTTGTGCTGCTGTTGTCCATAGGGGATGTGTCCACTCCAAAGTACATAGGGGCTGGCTGGGCTGTGTTGTGCTGCTGTTGTCCATAGGGGATGGCTGGGCTGTTTTGTGCAGTCAGTTGTCCATAGGGGCTGTGTCCACTCCAAAGTCCATAGTGGCTGGCTGGGCTGTGTTGTGCAGTGTCCCATAAAGGCTGTAGTCCTAAAGGGGTGCTGTAGTGTTGTCCAGGGGGTGATCTGTCCATCAGTGGTGCTCTCACCAAGTGCAAAAAAAATCTGTCTTTTATTCTGTCTTTGTGAATTGTGTGCGCAGTAGCCACACATGCATCAACAAAGTAGCAGCGCCAAGCATGCTCCTGTGTCATAAGTAAAGGGTCGGCTGGATCATCTGTTGATGTATGGTGTAACCCCCAAAGTGCGCTCCAAAAAAAATAAAAAATAATTTTTTCTGTGTTTGTAAATTGTGTGTGCAGTAGCCGCATGTGCATCAACAAAGTAGCAATGCCAAGCATGCGCCTGTGTTGTAAGTCAAGGGCCAGCTGGCTTATCTGTTGAAGGGTAGTGTAACCCCCAAAGTGCGCTCCAAACAAAAATATATATATTTTTTCCTGTGTTTGTGAATTGTGTGCGCAGTAGCCGCACGTACATCAAAAAAGTAGCAGCGCCAAGCGTGCGCCTGTGTCATAAAGGGCCGGGTGGCTCATCTGTTGAAGTGTGGTGTAACCTCCTAAAGTGCGCTCCAAAAAAAAATATTTTTTTTTTCTGTGTTTGTGAATTGTGTGCGCAGTAGCCGCACGTGCATCAACAAAGTAGCAGCGCCAAGCGTGCACCTGTGACATAAGTCAAGGGCCGGCTGGCTCATCTGTTGATGTGTGGTGTAACCCCCAAAGTGCGCTACAAAAAAAGTAAAACTTTTTTTTTTCTTTGTTTGTGAATTGTGTGTGCAGTAGCCGCACGGGCATCAACAAAGTAGCAGCGCCAAGCGTGCGCCTGTGTCATAAGTAAAGGTCCGGCTGGCTTGTCTGTTGAAGGGTAGTGTAACCCCCAAAGTGCGCTCCAAATTTTTTTTTTAAATATTTCTTTCTGTGTTTGTGAATTGTGTGTGCAGCAGCCGCACATGCGTCAATAAAGTAGCAGCGCCAAGCGTGCGCCTGTGTCATAAGTAAAGGTCCGGCTGGCTTGTCTGTTGAAGGGTAGTGTAACCCCCAAAGTGTGCTCCAAAAAAAAAATAAATTATATTTTTCTGTGTTTGTGAATTGTGTGCGCAGTAGCCGCACGGGCATCAACAAAGTAGCAGCGCCAAGCGTGCACCTGTGTCATAAATCAAGGACCATCTAGCTCGTCTGTGGAAGGGTGCTGTAAATCCCAAAGTGCACTCCATCCAAAAAAACAAATGAAAAATCTTTTTCTGTGTTTGTGACTTGTGTGCGCTGTAGCCGCACGTGCATCAACAAAGTTGCGCCAAGCATGCACCTGTGTAATAAGTAAAGGGTCAGCCGGCTCATCTGTTGAAGGGTGTTGTAACCCCCAAAGTGTGCTCCATCCAAATCAAAATCAAAAAATATTTTTCTGTGTTTGTGTGCCCCTTAGCCGCACGTATATATCAATATCACATAAATGGAGGACAAAAATTTGTCCGATAAAAATAAAATAGAGAAAGATCAAGAACCACTTCCTCCTAGTGCTGAAGCTGTTGCCACTAGTCATGACATAGACGATAAAATGCCATCAACGTTGTCTGCCAAGGCCGATGCCCAATGTCATAGTAGAGGGCATATAAAACCCAAATATCAAAGTTCAGGAAAATGACCTTAAAAAATACATTTAAATCATCTGAGGAGAAATGTAAACTTGCCAATATGCCATTTACGACACGGAGTGGCAAGGAACGGCTAAGGTCTTTCCCTATGTTCATGACTAGTGGTTCAGCTTCACATGACGATGGAAGCCCTCCTCCCACTTCAAAAATCAAACGAGTTAAGCTGGCAAAAGCACAGCAAAGAACTGTGTGTTCTAAGAAGATATCACAAATCCCCAAGGAGAGTCCAAGTGTGGCGGTGGTTGCGATGCCTGACCTTCCCAACACTGGACGGGAAGAGGTGGCTCTTTCCACCATTTGTACGCCCTCTGCAAGTGCTGGAAGGAGCACCCACAGTCCACTTGCTGATATTCAAATTGAAGATATCACTGTTGAAGTACAACAGTATGAGGATATTGGTGTAGCTGGCGCTGAGGAGGAAGTTGACGAGGAGGATTCTGATGGTGATGTGGTTTGTTTAAATCAGGCACCGGGGGAGACAGTTGTTGTTCGTCGGATGAAAAAGCCCATCATGGTCATGCCTGGACAGAAGACCAAACATTCCACCTCTTTGGTCTGGAAATATTTCTATCCAAATCTGGACAACTGTCTTTCCATATGTACCATATGTAAAGGTGGAATAAGTAGGGGTAGGGACGTTAACCACCTAGGAACATCCTCCCTTATACGTCATCTGCAGCATGTTCATAAGTTACTGTCAAGTTCAGAAACTTTGGCTAAGACCGTAAGCAGTCCAGGGACACCTAAATCCCTTTTTCCTGTTGTATCCAAGCACCTGCAAACAACACCATCAACTCCCTCCTCGTCAATTTCCTCCTCAGTCAGGATTGGAAGCAGTCCTGCAGGCCATGTCACTGGCATGACTGACTCTCCTATCCGGGATTCCTCCGGAGGATCCTGCATTGCTACGCCTACTGCTGCCGCTGCTGCTGTTGCTGCGGGGAGTCGTTCATCATCCCAGAGAGGAAGTAGGAACATCACTACTTCTTTTACTAAGCAATTGACCCTCCAACAATCCTTAGTGAGGAGGATGAAGTACGACAGCAGTCATCCTGAAGCAAAGCGGATAACTAAGGCCTTGGCTGCTATGTTGGTGTTAGACGTGCGTCCGGTATCCGCCATTAGTGCAGTGGGATTTAGACAATTGATGGAGGTAGTGTATCCTTGGTACCAAATCCCGTCTAGATTCTACTTCACTAGGCAGGCGATACCGAGAATGTACAGAGACGTCAGAAAAAGTGTCCTCAGTGTCCTAAAAAATGCAGATGTGTCCAATGTCCACTTAACCACGGACATGTGGACAAGTGGAACAGGGCAGACTAAGGACTATATGACTGTGACAGCCCACTGGGTAGATATATTGTCTTACGCAGCAACAACAGCAGCGTCACCAGTAGCAGCATCTCAGAAACGCCAGCTCGTTCCAAGGCAGGCTACGCTGTGTATCACCGGGTTCAGTAAGAGGTACACCGCCGACAACCTCTTACAGAACTGAGGGAAATCATCGCCCAGTGGCTTACCCCACTTAGACTCTCCTGGGGATTTGTGATATCTGACAACACCACCAATATTGTGCGGGCATTACATCTGGGCAAATTCCAGCACATCCCATGTTTTGTTCACACAATAAATTTGGTGGTGCAGAATTTCCTGAAACACAACAAGGTCATGCAGGAGATGCTTTGGGTGGCCCGAAAAATCTCTGGCCACTTTCGCCATTCAGCAACAGCGTGCCGAAGACTGGAGCGCGAGCAAACAGTCTTGAACCTGCCCCGCCATCACCTGAAGCAAGAGGTTGTGACTCAGAGAATGGAGGAGCAGCAAAAGGCCATTCAAGCCTATACATCCACCTATGACATAGGCAAAGGAGGGGGTATGCACCTGACCCAAGTGCATTGGAGAATGATTTCCGTGTTGTGCAAGGCTCTCCAGCCCTTCGAACTTGCCACACGTGCCAGCTTGAGTCAGGTCATTCCCCTCATCAGGCTTTTGCAGAAGCAGCTGGAGAAAGTGAAGGAGGAGCTAAGATGGAGCGAATCCGCTCGGCATGTGGGACTTGTGGATGAAGCCCTTCATTCACTTTGCCAGGATTTGAGGGTGGTCAATCTGTTGAAATCAGACCACTACATTTTGGCCATCGTGCTTGATCCTAGGTTTAAAGCCTACGTGGTGTCTCTCTTTCCGGCCGACACAAGCCTGCGAGGTTCAAATACCTGCTGGTGAAAACACTGTCAGCTGAAGCGGAACGTGACACGTCAACAGCTCCTTCTTCATTTTCTCCTGCAACTGGGGCTGCCAGGAACAATTTAGGTATTCTAACTAACTCGCTGGCGGTGATGCAGGGCAGGCAGGACCAAGTTTGGACATCTGGTCCAGACTGAAGGACCTGGAAACAATTTCTGACATGTCTACTGTCACTGCATATGATACTGTCACCATTGACTGAATGGTGGAGGATTACATCGGTGACAGCATCCAAGTAGGCATGTCAGATAGTCTGTACTTGTACTGGCAGGAAAAAGAGGCAATTTGGAGGCCCCTGTACAAACTGGCTCTTTTTTACCTAAAGTGCCCCCCTCCAGTGTGTACTCCGAAAGAGTGTTTAGTGCAGCCGGGAACCTTGTCAGCGAAAGGCGTAGGAGGTTGCTTCCACAAAATGTGGAGATGATGTTCAGCAAAATGAATGATCAATTCTTCCAGGGAGACCAGCCTCCAGAAAGTACAGAGGGACCTGTGGTGGTGGATTCCAGCGGGGACGAATTAATACCAATCATTTCAGCCACAGTCATGTTGCAGACCCTGGCGCTGAAATGATTGGTTTGTTAAAGTGTGCATGTCTTGTTTATACAACATAAGGGTGGGTCGGACGGCCCAAGACCAATTCCATCTTGCACCTCTTTTTTTCTTTGCATTATGTACTGTTTGGGGCCTAGTTTTTCAAACTGCCATCTTGTCTGCCACTGCTGTGTCACTACTAGATGGGCCACATGTTTGTGCCACCCACTTTTGTCGCTTAGCATAGTCATCCAGCTACCTCGGTGCAACCTTTTGGCCTAAAAACAATATTGTGAGGTGTTTAGAAAAAACTGGAAATTAGTGGAAATTAATGTTATTGAGGATAATAATAGCATAGGAACAGAAAATCCTACAAATTCTGTGATTTTAGCTGTTTTTATGCTTTTTTCCCCAAAAATACAGATCCAAAACACAAAATCCAGAACCCAAAACACAGAAGGGTGGTTTTGGCAAAACCAATCCAGATCCAAAACACGAAGAAAGATCCAGATCCAAAACCAAAACACGAAAAGTGGCCGGTGCACACCCCTAGTTTTTTTAGGCTGTCAGCCTTGCCACCCCCTCCTAATGGGTTTCCGTCGCAACATGTGTATATTCTATTATATTATGTTTCCACTTATATTTCAATACATATTGTGTATCATTACTGTTATGATATATAATTTTGCCTATTGGTACTTATTATTGGTGTATTTCAGTATGTTTTAAGTTTCTATCTGTTTTGTGGGTTTTATTGGTTTTGCCCTCTAGATATTTTTGAGGTATCTTCTTTAACTATCCCACATTTTAGAAAATGATACTCACATTTGTAAAGATTTTTACCCATATTTTATTATTTTTAAAAAAAATTCTGTGCAGTTGTATTTCTACATCTACGTAGTTGTAGATGAAAAAAAAAATTAGCAAAATCAACTTCTATCTCAGGCTACTAATCAAATGTTATACTGTATTTTATTTTATTCTTGAGATGTATGACGTACATGTATGATGTACATTTTCTGTTCAATAAACAGATTTAAAAAAAAAAAATCGCAACAGCAACTTCTATCTCAGACTACTATTCAAATGTTATACTGTATTTTATTTTATTCTTCAGATGTATGATGTACATGTATGATGTACATTTGCTGTTCAATAAACAGATTTAAAAAAAAAAAAAAATAAATCTAGATTTTAGATCTTTAGATTCAGTTTGCTGCATAAAAATTTATATTGTACGTTATCATACAGTGGACATTGTTTGAGTGCTAAATTGGTTTCTTACTCTTCTGTGCTACATCATGGTCCATTCCACAAGTGTATCTTGTTTTACCTTTATGCAGCATTTGGCAAGACCAAAAGGCAGGGGCGTTTTAAAAGAGGAGGGGGCCCATGTGCAGACTACGTTTGAGCCCCCTCCTCTCTGAAAGCACACAAAGAGAGCAGGGTAGATTCTGGCTTAATGTCAGAATCTAGTGCACATGCTCGGGTCTCCGGGAAAATGGCACCCGCGCCTTATTCCTGGAGACCTCTTTTCTGCACATGCGTGAGTCACAGGGAAAATATGGGTGCAGGGTGTGAGATGTGGGCCCCCCAGGACCCAGGGACCTGTGTGCACCGCACACCCTGTGCCCATTATAAATATGCCCCTGCCAAAAGGTTAGGTCACTCTTGGCCTGATTCAGAGTTGTGTAATAATCCTGATGCGATTGCGCCATCTTAAAAGTATGTGAAAATATGCAAATATTGTGGCCCCTGGAATATGTATTGAGACACCCACCTGCAGCTTTTCAAATCCAAGCGTCTGAATAAATACTTGCAGCATCTGCGTAAAATGTTGCAGCATCGGTCACAGATGAGTCAATCATCAAACTCCTGAGCAATGGTATGGCTACGCAGAATGGATGACGGAACAAAAGCAGTGAAGACAGTGAAGCTGTGTACAAGGACTGTATCTAACACTTCTATAAAACCGTTGTGACAGGCTCGCGTTTTTCGACCACCCCTTCGTTAGCACCCATAAATGACTCATAACTGTGAATCACTCTACATCTAAATCCTCTCTGCGAGCGACATTGCAGAGGCATCGGGAAGCAGGCACCGTGCGACTTAGACACATGCTCTGTAATAAAACATCGGCCCTTCAAAAATGTTACATTACAACAATAAATAAAGGTGGCTTCAATGTACTCTTATTGTCATGCATTCCAAATTAAATAAATACAACCAGGTAGCATTTTAAGAGAACATCAGAAGAGTTCATTAAAAGAGTGGATGTAGTGTGATAGTTTTGTAGACACTCATTTCAGCCACAGGCCAGAAATCCATAATATTGTGCAAAATAACTGCATTACACCAAGGAGAGGCCAAAAAGTACATACAAGTCATTAAACTAATCAAAATTATATGTGAAATAAATGAGCAGTGCACACAAATATCTTCAGTTGATACATAAACCTGAAAACCGCTTTATTTTTTTAGATGAAAATTTTTTATTTGATTTAGGTCCATTAATGCCATATAAAAATTAGATTTGAGCAAAATTAGTACAACTTGCACATTTTGACTTGAACTTTCATAGCTGTCATCATCATCAATTTAGAAACTTCCACCTCGCTGATGGCTTCTATGTCCCTGAGCTCGCTCAGTAGGTATTCCTTGGTTCTTGTCCTCTGATATCTGCTAACCTGACCTCTGTTGCGGACTCCTGGCTTCGTTTTACTAATTTCACCTTTGGATCCACTGGCAGCAGCTTGTATTTGATTATTTAGTTTTTTTTATTTTAAATTCTTGACATATGTTTTGTACCTGACTATCTTGTCTCCTGAGGTCTCCTTTGTGTTGGCCTACACGCTCAAATTTTGACCTCAGCCAGTGAACATCAGTCACTGTCCACTGCATCTCAGCCTTCTAGTCTAAAGGCGCATATACACTACACGATAAATCGGACAATTTGAACGATAATGATATTGTTTTCATTCATCATCTGCAATATCGGGCAGTGGATATGACGTCAACGACCAGCAATGCGCATTCCCGTAGGTCATTGTCGGGACCTGTCATCGCCTGTACTTGCAGGGAAACCTGACAATATTGTTGTCAGGTTCTGAAAGTACGGGGAAGAGGGAGGGTGATGTCACTGAACGATATATAGTTCATTGTGCGTGCTCAATGTCGTTAATGACATTGAGCACATCACTGCCGGGGAACATTAAATGATATCGCTCATGGAGTATATCATCTAGTGGATACCCACCTTAAAGGGCAGGTGTACTAAGCTCTGAAAAATTATAAACTACCAACTATTCTGCTCCTAACTGTCATTTTTCAAGCACAGTCTATACCATGACAGTTGGGAGCTGAGATGCTGGTAGTTTATCACGTTACAATTGATTACTTTCCAGAGCTTAGTACATCTCATCATTGTTCTGATTAGCTACCAACCACTTCGAACCATCTACTGCTATCTTGGAAAATATAAATCTCTGTTCATCTCAGTGTATGCTTCCAAAGCTATTTGTGCTGCGACAAAACCAGACACATCTATAAGGGGAGTAACTGACTTGTATCTATGCTGAGAATGACCCTGACCCACTTCTCCAAGTGCAAGTAAATAAAAGTATAAGATTATGCGCAATTTAAAAATAGGCAAGAGTTGCAAATTTCATTTTATGCAGTTTTATGCATATTTAAATTATAGGTGGCGTAAATGTACTTATATCTAACTCTCGATCAGACAGGTATTGCTGTTCTAAGTGGCTAATTTACTAAGCTTGAATAACATCAAATGCGGCAAAATCAGCCTTTAAATGCATATTGAGAATTTACTAAACACTAAAATCAGCCGACTTTGCTCCATTTGATGTCTAAAACTCGTTGAGAACACCTGAAAATCGGATGATAACATGTTTTCAAACAAATAGACCATCAACTCGGCAGCCTTTTGCCGTAGACATCAATAGGACCTCAAAATTGACTAAGGAATTTGTATTTGTTCTAACGGCCGATAAATAGTGCAAATCGGCCGCAAAAGATGCCAAAACAATCCAAAGTAGAAATCTCAAATAGAACACCTTTTTCAATTCGAGTTTCACATCTCAACATACTTAACCATCACTGACAACTCAAATCTGTGGTTAATAAAAGGGGATTAAGCACATGAATGATGTGATGGCCGACACAGGGAGATCTGTGATGCATGCATCTGTGTGTAATAAAATAAACACAGATTCATGGATGGATCAGCAAGATCCGTCTGTGCTTCTGTGTTTAAAAATATTAAAACCTGTGTAAAAAAAATGGCGTGACCCCCTTTCCCAAAGCACAACCAGCACCAGGCTTTGGAGACCCAGTACTGGCTGTGCTAAATACAGGGAACAAATGACATAGGGGTCCCCTATATTAAGCACAACCAGCACCAGGCTATTCAGAACCAGGCCTGTTTGCCAAAATACAGGGGACAAACGATGTAGGTGTCACCTGTATTAAGAGTAACCAGCACTGAGGTCTGATCCGATCCTGGTTCTGGAAATACAGGGAAAATACGTAAGGGTCCCATGTAATTTCCATAACCAGCACCAAACTTTTTCTAGCAGGGTGGGGAGGTAATGCTACAGCCAAGGGAACCCTTTCACCGGACCCCTGACCACTAGTCAGCCCAGGCCAGGGATCCATGGAGAGCTGGGGACACCCCATATAAAGGAGTCTTCCTTTCCAGGGCACCCCAGGCCTGGGCTGATAGCCCAGGGCTATCCCCAGTACCCCTGGAGCAGTGGGTGATGGGTTGATTATGTAAAGTGTGGTGAGATTGAAATAGTTAAAAATAATATCTTTTGCAGTGGAACTACATGTCCCAGCAAGCCTTCCCTGCATACTGGTACTTGGAGAACCACAAGTACCAGCATGCAGGGCATTATGGGTCTACTGGTATTTGTAGTTCCACTGCAAAATAAATACTTAAAAAATCACAGAACACACACCATGAAATAAAACTTTATTAAAACATACATGCACACATACATGCACACTCACACTAACTATCTCACCTATGTATCCCTGAAGCCATTTTGCGTACTCTTCTCCAGTAGTAATCCATAAGGTACCTCTAAAAAAAAAATCTATACTCACCTCTCCCTATGTGTGTTTCACATTCTCTTCTTTCCAAAGGCATCCATTAGGCTTGGCAAAACAACAAATCAAAAATTTGCGGACATTAATGCTGTCCTCTAAGGACAGTACTACCGAAATGATGGATTTGTGGTGGGATTTCACTATAGAAACCCCAGTACTGAGTGCTCATTGGCTGAGAGTGGCAAGCCTTTTACCTCTCAGCCAATGAGCGGTTCCCACCATTGAAGTCAAAGGTAACTTAAGGTTTCTTTTACGGTTCTCTGTGCTGGTTATGGAAATTACAGGTAGCCCTATGCTTTTCGTCCCTTGTATTTCCAGAACCAGGACCGGATCAGAGCCCAGTGCTGGTTGTGCTATATACAGGGGACCCCTACATTGTTAGTCCCCTGTATTTTGGCAACCAGGGCTGGTTCTGAATAGCCCAGTGCTGGTTGTGCTTAATACAGGAGACCCCCTTCGTTGTTTGTCCCCTGTATTTGGCACAACCAGTACTGGACTCCAAAGACCGGTGCTGGTTGTTCTTTTGGGGAGGGGGGGGGGGGGCACACCAATTTTTTTATTTTTACACAGGTTTTAATTTTTTTAAACACAGAAGGATCTCACTGATACCATCTGTGCTTCTGTGTTTATTTATTTACACACAGATGCATGTATCACAGATCTCCCTGAACTGTGCTGGCTTCTGTTCATTTGAGCTAGTCAACATCGAACACTAAATACAAATGAAAAATATGAATGATATCGAATGATTACACTATCAAACAACACGAATGACAGCAACTCAGTACATTTTGTAACCTGGTCGAAAAATTAAACCCATGAATATGGATGATGTCATCCGAGATGACATTGAATAGAAATAGTCAGCTTAGTAAATTTACCCCTAAGTATATCAAGCATCACTTTCAAAATTACATAATCAGATAAACTTTATGGATGCAAATACAAACAGCTCAACTGTATTGTGCCAAAACCAAGGGCAACAAGAATATGCAACACTGCCTGAAACAATTTAAAGCATTAATAAAAATACAGGATTGCAGACAAAAATAGCTCCAATTCATTAGAAGTTTCAGGTAGACATGTAAAAACTTCTGAAAATTAAAAGTCGCGTTGAGAAACCATACCCTAAAAGTTCTGACACAGGTTCTAGCCAATACTCACTGAACAAAATGTTGGTTCATGTTTGAGGCTCTAAGAATCTCACAAAATACCTGTTTGTCCTTCTGAAACCCCGTTTGCCACTCTTGAGTCCACTGATCACTGTTAATGGTTAAAAAGTGAAAAGTGTGGCTTCCAGAGTAAAAAAAAAGAGGTAGACACCTCCTATATTCTGCTTGTTCCTTGGAATCAAGGCCTCACCCCACGTAGAACATCAAATTGTGAAATGCTAAGCCTTGAGACAGAATTCTTGAGACAGACATGTTCCAAATGTGTCTTTATTAGTTCAAATATAGGAACACAACAAACGGCTTCACAGCAACAACAGGTCACTGCAAAACTATAGCTGAAATGGTCAGATTAATTGAGCTGATCTTAACCTTACTGAGTATAATACAGATCATTAAAAGGAGAACCACTTTTTAACAGCAGTATGCACTATGAATATGGCAACTGGGCCTTAAAAATGAAATAAGTCCACCTAGTGTCAGAGAGTGGTGCCTTACAAATAAACAACACTGTACAAATTAATGATGTTGATGCCGTTGGAGCTTATCACATACTTGTTTTGTTATGCAAGAGGATCCACTGTAATACCAGCTATGGACAGCAGGTGGCAATGCACCATCAACACTAACAACTCCTCACTTCAGACTCGGCTACACTCTGATAATGGCAATTATCTGCACCATCATCACTTCTGCTTAACGTAAAGTCAATTAGCATTAAGAGACTTCACATGCATGCAGTATTTATAAGGCCCTCACTCCTACCAGGTTCTGCACTAATTTGATTTGCATTTCTGTCTTGGTGCTTCCAAGAGTCTTGATTGCCTCTTCATAACTTCAGCTTAATTATTCATGATTCTACCTTCTCCAAACAGGAATGGGTTGGGGCTGCCTAGCAGCCCTGGTGACCATGCTGGCAAAAAAGGGGCATGGCCTTGCCTCAAAAGGGGTGTGTACTTGCCTTTC
Organism: Taudactylus pleione; assembly: GCA_031769625.1. Taxonomy (NCBI): domain Eukaryota; kingdom Metazoa; phylum Chordata; class Amphibia; order Anura; family Myobatrachidae; genus Taudactylus; species Taudactylus pleione. The sequence goes on from JAUIMM010000099.1 coordinate 1,621,069, forward strand.
AGGGGTGTGCCATGAGCCACGGGGGCATGGCCTTGTGGCACCCCCCCGTATCACTGGCTGAGCTAAGCACTGGGAGGCAGAGCTGCTCGGCCAGGGTTTGACGCCAGACCGGCCCATCTGGCTATCGGCCCTTCTGGCATTTGCCAGAAGTGCCAGGTGGGCAGTCCAGTCCTGTCTCCAAACCATCAGTGTCATCCTTGGAGTCTGTCCTATAAAGATTCAGGGGTCTATGTATCAAGCAGTGAAAAGCGTGGAGAAATGGACTAGTGGAAAAGCTGTCCATAGCAACCAATCAACTCCTATTATTTTGTAGACTGTACTTGATAAATGCTACTTCAAAGCTGATTGGTTGCTATGGGCAACTTCTCCACTGGTCCACTTCTTCATGCTTTTAACTGCTTGATACATAAACCCCTTAGTAACTTGGACAGTTGTGGTTATATCTGAAAGCCACCCTAACAAAGTGTTTTGCTCTGGGAGTAACTAACCCTTTCCACACTTTTAATAGTCCATCGCCCTACTACAACACTAATATCGTAAAGTTTCCTGACAGTTAATAAATTCTTTAATTTTCATTAGAATCCTCAGCTGTGCTTTGTTTTGTGTGTATTCAACTGTCAAAAATAGTCAAAGGGAGCTAGCTGACACAGGAGTCTGAGGGCGGGCTAATCCGGCATGCCTGTCAATCACACAGAGGGCCTGATTCAGAGCCGCTCGTAAGCGGCCGCTCGTTCGCTCCGAGCGATGTTTGCACAACTGCGCATGCGTATGGGTTGTAATACGCATGCGCGAACCAGTCATTGTGGTCGGAAATTGTGTGTTCGCAAAGTAGCGAGTGCCTGCTAATTTGAGTGACAGGATGAGGCGTTTGTGGGTGGTAACATGGGAAGGTGCTTGAAAACGGGGAGTGGAGATCCGAATGCAGGCGTGCCAAAAGGTCAAAACGGGCGTTTTAACGGTGTGCACAATTAACAAAGCAGCGTCATCGACCACGTCACTTGGTTGTCTTTTAGCCTGAACTGCTCGCTTGATTGCAGTAGGAAAATCCTACCACAAGCACTGCGAGCAGTTCATACGCCTTGCGATGTACTCGATTAATCAAATAAATAGCGGAGATGATGTAGGATGCGAGTGGCCAGGGGACGTTTTTTTAAAAATAGCGAGCGCATGTTTCATTCGCTCATTCAGACATAGAGACGTCAACAGACCGCAAAGAGCGAGCGCTCTATTTAAATATCCAGCCCCTTTTTCTGAACGAGCGAGCGCAAATAGCGTCCGGCTCTGAATCAGGCCCAGAGAGCCCCAGCTGACCCTTCCCTGGTGAGTTTAATGATCATTCCGTGGCAGCAGTATTTGGATTGGTTCATTTTATTGTTTAAAGGGAACCCCCTCCTGGCAGTTTTTGTAAGGGTGCCTGCATAATGGTGGGTTTTGTTCTGATCTAAATGAAATAGTTACACATGTGATCAAAATGAGTGAGTACAAATGAACACACTTTATTTACAAGTAACAAACAAACAATTAACATACAAAGTATAGAGTATACTCAGGTTTTGTCTATGTTTTCAGATGACACCGATAATTCATCCTCTTCATCATAAGATGTACTTCATCTTCTTCCGGGGAGCCGTCGTTTCACAACACCCAGGTAGTTCAATTTACATTGCAGGCATCTTACTGCAGACTCAGATCCATGCACGAGCAAAAACCCTTTATCTACCTCTGATTTATATACCCTAAAATGGGGTGCTGGCTTTCCGGATATTAAGCCCATATTAGTTACAAACTAGGTATCAAGCACTGGTTGGTAGAACGTAGCATTGGTCAAACTTGTCTCTCTTGCACATGCTCCGTAAGCACTAAGATATACTACCAGACAAAGAAATACAGTAATGACGTATCCTAGTATGTCTGGAGATAAACTGTATTTCAAAACTCCCTTGTGTAGAGTCTCAGATTACCCATAATGCTTAGCATCTCTACACATCTTACAATGGAATATGGCTAACTACTGATAACACATATAAGCTATGAATGGCTCATTATACATCTCTGATAGTGACAGGTACAAGCTAGGCCTCTCAAATTATGTCTTATTTGACCTCAAAAGGTTATATCTCACCAGTATGTGCAGACTGCAGCTATATGAATACAATGATCTTCTCAATGGGGCCTAGCAAGGGTATATGTGTTACATCTTATATGCCTATGCAGAAATTAATTATATAACCCACTGGTTACATTCCACCCTTGATTTCTACATAAAATAGAAGGAACATGATCCCCATTGCATAATCTAAACCTCTATTGTACTTTCACTACTTGTCTTTACACACAATGTAACAACATATAATATAATAAGGTTAATACTATAATTACATATAAAAAATAATATAAAATTCCATTAAAGCAACATTTCTATTCAGGACTTGACCACTCTGGCTGTATTGCAGAACCTGTCAATATGCATCACTGAACTCTTGTTTCATTTCTAACTCTCTACATTATATATTCCTTTATATCATGTGAATACACTAATAAAACAGTGAATAATACATATAATTATATCAAATATATTAATTACTTATAAGATAATTAATATCAGTAAAGTAAAATAAAGTTCAGTTCAATGAAATCTCAAAAAAGTCTTGAGAATATTGGTGAGTGTGGATCCAACCAATATAAGGCACAAGTTCAGTCTTGCAGAATGTACATAGATGTATGTAATGGTTGTGCTGTCAGATCTTATAACTCTGTTGTCCTCCTGGACTCTGTCCTCTGTATAAGAAATCACTCTCTGGCCATTGTCATCTCAGGCACACCTCCAGCGATGTTCTCTCACCTCCTGCTCCAACCATCAACCTGTTGGCTTAAACAAATAAACAGTGTGAGATAAACCATAACAACAACACAAAATAAGCATTTACTTATACTGCTGCAATTATCTCTTACACCTGTCTCTATTCTCTTCCTACTAAACATTTCTTCATAACAACCTTATAAGTGTTTGTGTCTGTGCACCAGCTATCATACTTTTAAAAGTTCCACCTTTTACCACCCTCCGGTTATCAAAATATATGTACTGTATACAGCCTGCTCTAAAAACCAAACATTGTATATATGTAAACATTCCTGTTTCCTAAACAACACATCCACTCATTCAATCATACTGATGTCAGTTTTGTGAACGGTATGAAGCATAGAAAACCCAATATACTCCATGTTTCTGTAAAATGGGTGTCCTTGTCTGCTTGAATCCTCTCGCACATTTCATAATATCAACAAATCAGTCTGTGTCACATCTTTAGGAAAGTCTCTTATCTTGTATCACTCTGCTTGAGACAACTTCACTCCTGTATGACAGTGTTTTGTAGCTGTTCAGTACAGCACTTGTCCTCATCTTCTTGGTGGCAAACAATGAATTCAAATTGCCAGACTTGTGCAGTTATTTCACAATATATGAGGCCTTTATCAGTAGCAAGCAAGGTAGGCCACATTTCCAGCTGTTGGCAAATGTAACAGGTTTTTGCAATGTCTCTGACCATGGTTTGGATATAAGGAATCCCTTTAGATTTGAGCTTGCTTGAATGCAGCGTCAGGCCCATCATGGCTTAACAGTTCTCCTAGCACCATCAGTGCTGTCTTTGTGGTGAATTGCACACCATGTTCTGTGCTCAGTTCACTTGTGCACACACCATTGAAGCTGTAGGTGTATGTATCAGCATGTCCCACGTCGATCTTCTAGCTTTGGACAGCAGTCCATATAGACTTTGTGTCAAATGTTCATTTCTCATTGTGAAGATTTACAGGGCATCCAGTCTTTTCAGTGACTTGGAAAACAGTCATAGATGCAACAAGTTCGCTAGCCCCTTCTTCTTTCTGTTGGCTGTCAGCTTATAAAGATGGCTGCTTTGCTCCAGCAAAAATCCACAAAAATCCTGTATCTGTGCAAGCAACACCATAGTCCATGAACCAATAATCCTCTCTGTCTTGGAAATCTTCCCACCTCCGTAGAGCTGTGATCATAAAGAAATCCAGTATGAACAGTTCAAACATTGGTTTAAATTTCACACGGCCAGCAAGTAGCACTTTAATCTCCTCAATCAGCATGAGAGTTTCTGCCATTGTCATTAGCAACTGTGTTTCTTTCAGCTGCTTCAAAACCTTTGGCTGGTAAGGCTTTGTAAGGAAATACACTGGGATGCGAATTTCATTACCAAACACAAAATCTGCAACTTTGTCACAAAATATTCCCACAATCAGTGTGTCTGTAATGCATGTATGCCCCTTGTGGTTGGTCATTCACAATGAGCAAGTAATCCATGAACATCATTGCAATTGATGTTTCATCAGAAAACACATCTTGTTCACTTTTTGCATTTTTAAATTCAACAATGACACATTTATCATGCCATGTAAAAGAAATGTTGTCACAGGGGGAGTCTTCAGTCTCAGGGGCATGGTCATTTACTGAAATCCTGCCCATTTCCCATCCCTTGGCTTTGGGCAATGCCCATGTCTCATTGGGCAAGGCAAAAGGCATCATCACCAACCCTACACTGGGCAATACCCCTTTCAATGGCCATGCAGACACATCCTTTTTTTCAATTATTTCAAAATGCATGGCAAATGGGACAGTACTGGGCAATACAAGCATACCATCATTCACCTCAGAAGTATCACAAACTATTGGAATTTTATCAGAAACCTCATTTGCATTCAATTTTGACTCTGATTTCTGGACATATTCCCTGAATTCATAGGTTTCAACATTTTTTTGTGTGAATGCATTGCTTAATTTCTGTTTCAAATTCTTTCTGACACACTTCTCTTTGCATCTCTAGCTCACTAATTTCTACACTTTCTGTGTGTAATAAATCAGCACTTAAATCTGCGTTAGCTGACATCTCAACTCTTGCTTGTGAGGACTCTCTCCCCCTCCCTATGGAATCTCTTAAACATAGACTGGCAGATCTCTCAGAAACACATAATTGCAAAACTTCATCATCTGATGCAAAATCATTTGCTTTTAAAAACCTCATATCACTACATTGTAAAGGCGTCCCCAAACATGTCGGATTAAACTGAGATTTTTTAACACATTTATGAAATTTCACCAACTTTTTCTGTACTCTATGTTTTACAATTTTCAAATGTTTTAACAATTTGCAAAGCATTTTTCTATTCTTTTTTTTAAGAAAAGACAAAACACAGTGTGATTTAAGCTAAATCACAATCCTTTCTCATAGGACTGAGACAGAGGAAACAATACAGTTTACAGGACAGCAAGATAAAAAGCAAAACATCATATGGCCTTTATTACAGAATCAGTCAATTGGTCACAAACTATTTAACCCTTTCGATCCCACTTCTCGACACCAAGTGCATAACGGTGGGTTTCGTTCTGATCGAAATGAAATAGTTACACATGTGACCAAAATGAGTGAGTACAAATGAACACACTTTATTTAGAAGTAATAAACAAACAATTAACATACAAAGTATAGAGTATACTCAACTTTTGTCAATGTATTCAGATGACACTGGTAATTCATCCTCTTCAGCATAAGATGTACTTCATCTTCTTCCGGGGAGCCGTTGTTTCACAATGCCCAGGTAGTTCCATTTACATTGCAGGCATCTTGCTGCAGACTCAGATCCATGCATGAGCCAAGACAGTTTGTCTACCTCTGATTTATATACCCTAAAATGGGGTGCTGGCTTTCTGGATATTAAGCCCATATTAGTTACAAACTAGGTATCAAGCACTGGTTGGTAGAACTTAGCATTGGCCAAACATATCTCTCTTGCACATGCTCCGTAAGCACTAAGATATACTACCAGACAAAGAAATACAGTAATGACGTATCCTAGTATGTCTGGAGATAAACTGTATTTCAAAACTCCATTGTGTAGAGTCTCAGATTACCCATAATGCTTAGCATCTCTACACATCTTACAATGGAATAATGCTAACTACTGATAACACATATAAGCTATGAATGGCTCATTATACATCTCTGATAGTGACAGGTACAAGCTAGGCCTCTCAAATTATGTCTTATTTGACCTCAAAAGGTTATATCTAACCAGTATGTGCAGACTGCAGCTATATGAATACAATGATCTTCTCAACCCTCAATAGGGCCTAGCAAGGGTATATGTGTTACATCTTATATGCCTATGTAGAAATTAATTATTTAACCCACTGGTTACACTGCCGCCCCCACTTTGCAACATTACTTTGCACTCATTTGTAGCTATACTCCAATAGTCATGTTACTGTACCTCCTTTTACAGTGTTATAGATATGTGTAGCTAAAAAACTACAATACCCGGCGCTCAGAAATAAATACAAAAATTAACCACCTGCTAGCTAGTAGCAATCTTTGGTCTAGCTAGGACCAAATAGAAAAAAATCAACCTGAAAACAACAACCTGTGTAGCTACTGCGCAAGGTGGGTGGTGATAATTGTCAATACAGATAGTAAATTGTATGTGTGCTCTCTGTTCAAATGAATGGAAGACTGGATCAGTAAAATAATCTTATTTAATAATAGCACATATATCACAGTACAATCACTAATATCCAGATAATAATAAAAAATCTGATAGAGGAAATAACAACTGAATAAAAGATTGCTGGCGTCCCAGCTACTGGCATAAAATACAAGGTCTACTTGATCTCTAGGTCATAAAAAATACTCTGAGCGTGGCCACGCTATTATACATACAGTCCCATGGAGATGTTCACAATCATATCAACAAATTCAAGAAAGTATCGATCTCACGGAATGCAGTGGTGTCAGTAAGAAGTTCACATCAAAGGTGCTAAGAGAAATGCTCTTTCAATCTTCTGGTGATGGCTGAGATAGTGATCAGCGTGCCGCTGTTGGAAAGCATGCAGGGCTTGCTAGGCGCTAAGTCCTCCAGTGACCCATGCCCCAGACGCGTGCAGCAGTGTAGCGGCTCCGGCCGCTGGACAATTCCAGGCAAGGTGTAGGTCAGCTGATCGGCACTTCCCGTTGTGCGTGTGACGGGCTGGGCTTGATGGGCAATAAGTCCTCCAGCAGTACTCACCCACGCACGCCTGTGTGGGGCAAAGCCAAATGCTGGTTTGATGGTCAATAGTCCTGCTGGGCAGATACAAATAAAGCGGCTTTGGTGATGGAAAGTCAGTCTTGAAAAAGTCCTAATTGGATATAGGACGAAACGCGTTGACCAAGAGCTACCAAGTGCCTACCAGGAGGATCGTTATATTCATCACCAAAGCCGCTTTATTTGTATCTGCCCAGCAGGACTATTGACCATCAAACCAGCATTTGGCTTTGCCCCACACAGGTGTGCGTGGGTGAGTACTGCTGGAGGACTTATTGCCCAGCAAGCCCAGCCCGTCACACGCACAACGGGAAGTGCCGATCAGCTGACCTACACCTTGCCTGGAATTGTCCAGCGGCCGGAGCCGCTACACTGCTGCACGCGTCTGGGGCATGGGTCACTGGAGGACTTAGCGCCTAGCAAGCCCTGCATGCTTTCCAACAGCGGCACGCTGATCACTATCTCAGCCATCACCAGAAGATTGAAAGAGCATTTCTCTTAGCACCTTTGATGTGAACTTCTTACTGACACCACTGCATTCCGTGAGATCGATACTTACTTGAATTTGTTGATATGATTGTGAACATCTCCATGGGACCGTATGTATAATAGCATGGCCACGCTCAGAGTATTTTTTATGACCTAGAGATCAAGTAGACCTTGTATTTTATGCCAGTAGCTGGGACGCCAGCAATCTTTTATTCAGTTGTTATTTCCTCTATCAGATTTTTTATTATTATCTGGATATTAGTGATTGTACTGTGATATATGTGCTATTATTAAATAAGATTATTTTACTGATCCAGTCTTCCATTCATTTGAACAGAGAGCACACATACAATTTACTATCTGTATTGACAATTATCACCACCCACCTTGCGCAGTAGCTACACAGGTTGTTGTTTTCAGGTTGATCTCCTTTTACAGTACCTTATGGGGATGATATTTTACAAATCTCTTATAACAATAACTGGAAATCTACAGTTTACAGGTACAAATTGAGCAGCTTATTTTTTCAAGATAGGAACTATCGTTGTCTAATTTTGTTTTTACATTTGCAAATACCTTCACTCAGTAACTTAGCAGTTTATACCCATGTTAGTTCCTTATGAAGAATATTCACTTTTAATATCATCAATCAGTATAGAGGAAACAAATAAATCTTCTGACAACGGTTGAATTAGTTCTTTGAACATTCGGAGCTAAACGTCTGACGTTTGCACTTTCACATTGCGACACCGCTTGTAGCTGGGAGTACAGAGATTTAAACGCCAGCAAACAGTAGATACCACAACAAGGCATCCATCTAAGGAATATGTTAGTTTTCAAACTGCATCTGGCAAATGCTGATATGGAAAATAATACACAAGAAATCGCAGGCAGGAGGGTGGCTCACTAAGTCATTATTTTCCATTGTAGATAATTCAGTTTTTTATTTAACTCAAGGTTTCAAAAAGAAGTGATATAATGAAAATAATTAGCTAAGAATTACTATTTGTTTCTACTCTCTGTTCCAATTAATTTAAATTATTATTGAAAACAAACACAGGCAAACAAAAAGCACTGCACATAATTCAGACAAATGGCCTATTGTTCTCTATTATTGTTGGGGAATAGTTTTGTATAAAGCACTTAGGACTATGAGTGACAATAAAATAACACTAAATAATAAGACTGCTCTAAATGCGTTGAGATGGTAACGAGTGTATTTATGAAAGGAAAAACAAATGCAGAATCTTATCAAATTGCACATTTTGAGATCAATTTCATTCTTCAAAAGTTTTCGTATCTTTTTTTTTTATTGAATTGATCTGTAACCAATCAGATGGTCAGAATGTTCACAGATGGACAGATTCCCAGAGAAAGCTGCTGAGGGTGTGGTGTGTCCCTAGTGTATGATTCTACAACAGCACAAAGTTGCAATCAGAGGCATCTGTGAAACTGATGCATTAAGATTACGGTGTCAAACACACAGGTTTGTTACGGCCATTATACAGAATTAGACTTGGGATAGTCATTAAAGGGTTCACCATCGATGTTGCCATTGGCCCTCGAGCATCCATTGGATAACCACTGACGACTGTTGGCAAACCATTGATGATTTCTAACCATGGATGATTGAAGGCTATCCCTACTGTAGGCAGCTGCCTAGAGCACAGGACATTCTAGGCGCCTGACAGGCTGGGCAGTCCCCCAAATCACAGCACTCTTGGTAGCTGCTTAACAGTAACACCGATTCTGCATTTGTGACACCATAATCTTAATGCATACTACCAGGAACTAGAGCGGGGTGGGGTTTAGAGGGAAGCTGAGGTGGTCTGGATATGATGAGCGATGTTGTATATAAATAAACATGGTCAAGAGTACAGAGTGACATGGTAAGGGGATATTATAAGTAAAATGATATAGTGGGGGATATTATGAATAAAGTGACATGGTAGGGGGTGTTTCAAATAAGTGAGAGACTTGTGAGTGTTACATTTTAAGTGACATTTTGGGGGGCTAAAATTTACAAAGTGCCATGGTGTAGTGATTTTATATGAGTGCCATGGTGTGAGTCAGTGAGTATCTGTGAGTGTACTGTATGTGTTTATGATAAAGAGAATAGAAAATGTAGGGATATATCTATGGATTCAGTATGATTTACCACCGGCAGCACTGAAAACCCCATCGTCCCCAGGTAAGTATTCTCTAACCTATTCTACCCCATAACCCTAACCCTCCCTCAGGGTGCCTAACCCTAACCTCCCCCCTAAGTGCCTAACCCTAATCCCCCCTCTAAGTGCCTAAACCTAACCCCCCCTTCCCCGCTGCCTAAAACTAAGTCCCCCCGGGGGTGTCTAACCCTAACCCCCGTTCCCCTAGCCTAAACCTAACCTTCTGGGAGGGTGCCTAACCCTAAATCCCTGCCGGGAACCCTAAACCTAACTCTCCTCCCCCCGGCTGTCTGCACCCGTCGCCCGGCTTACCTGCGATCGGTAAGCAGGGTGTCGGGCTCCCGGCGTAGGGAAAATTACAGGCACCGGGATTTCGATGCCTGTCATTTAACCCTTGCCGGGATTATACAGTTGGGAACTGTTTACCATATATATATATATATATGATGTCTACTATTTGAAAAGGTCTTGAGAAAGGTTCATCTGGGAACCAAAACGTCGACCACATTGCTAATTCTCTGTTACTAACATGATGTTTTGTAACAAGAATAAATTGTTTCATTGCTTTTAAAAGGAGAGTGCATCCTTCCTTATTGGATATATTTTTTGGACTGTATAGGGACCTTGTGTCCTTGGAAGCATCCCGACGAGTATCTTTCTATGAATGCGAGTGCAGGGCCCGGCGGCCAGCTTATAAAAATATCACAAATTTACCAACTGTCCACAGCTGCAGGGTTGGCGGGCCCCTACAAGCTTTGGGCCCTTGGGCAACTGCCCAACAAGCCCAATGGAAGAGATGGCCCTGAATATGGCAGCCTCTCACAGCAGGTACCAGCGTTCACATGACTGCAAGTAGAAATTACCAGCAGTGCTGCATGCCCTCCCGCTAGGGGAGATGCCAGTTATTAGAGAAAGCCAGTGCCCAGCATCAGGGGAGAAGAAATTGGAGGGCAGGGGGCAGGATAAGAAGTGCTTGGTGCTGACATACACTAGGTGAAGCTCTGTAGACTAGTAAGCAGTCCCACCCAGTAACCCAGTAGCAGTCATGTCCTGAGGGAATGTTAGAGCCCTTTCCTGAGTATCCACATTTGTATTTAAATTTTCTTTCTTGTTCATGTCCCAGCGCAACATCTTGTCTTACAAATCCATGCCCTAAACTTGCATGTACTTTCGGAGAGCTAGTTGACAGTAGCATTTGTACTGTACTTTTATGTTTCTGCTTGTCTGTAGGCTTCCTTTCATTTAAGCCCTGGGAAGTGGATTGTTAGTGTTGTGCCTCCAGCCTGCATCCTAGGTCTCACTGGCACCCTAACCAGTCACTGAATCATGGAGTTAATAGCACAGTTATATGCTGGGAGGTTGGCAATTGTGGTTGCAAGAATCGGCATGAAATGCCGGTGACTCAATAGCCGCAGGTTCAAATACCGACAGCAGCATCCTGATAACTGAAAATCCTGACAGTTGTGGTAAGTATACCATCCCTACCCCTCTCCTGCCCCTAACCCTCCCTTAGTGGTACCTAGTCCTAACCTCTCCCCAAGTGCCTAACCCTAACCTCCCCCCGGTGATGCCTAACCCTAACCCCCTCTCCCCGCAGCCTAACCCTAGCCCTCCCCAGGGGGTGCCTAACCCTAAGTCCTCCCAGGGGTGCCTAAACCTAACCCTCCCCCCTGCGGTTATCACCTAACCTGTTCCCAACTTACCATCGCTCGGGATGCCGGATGTTGGGATTTCGGCATAGGGCTAAAGATAGGCATCAGGATTTCGACGCCTGCCTTTAGTCCCAGGTTGGGCTTCCACTATCGGGATTCCGGCAGCCGATGGTAATCTGACGACTTCCCTAGTTGCATGTCTTCTCTCAGTACTGAGGGACACTTGGTGTAGAAAGAAGGCAGCAGGCCCACCAAGATCCTGGTTGGACCCTGTTAATGGGCATGGCCCATCAGATGTCTTTAGAAGAAGCTGGCTGAGGGTAGCATGGCTTGGCAATGTATGGATTACCTTCACAACAAATATGGGTCCCAGAGAGGCCCAGGTATTTTTTACTTGCCATCTACCCCTTTCTTGCCACCCCTGGATGTTATTGCTCTCTGAGAAAGGACATTTTTCACTAAAAGGTGCCCACTGAGCAGATACAGCATTTTTCCTACTTCCCTCTTCAATGGAAAAAGAGAAAAAATAAATTAATTAGTACTGTCTTATTGGCCAAAAAACATGTTTTGTATAAAAAAAAGGTTGAAATATTTATTTGTTATATTAATATCAAACTTTTATTTGTTATATTAATATTAAATTTGTTATATTAATATATAAAAACTTTTCATTCAACTTTTATTTATATTAAAACTCCTCTGTAGAGAATATCTTAAAATAATTTGGTCAAACAATATTAACATTTCAGTAATGTATTAAGATGTATGCTTCACTAATCTTAAAAAAGGAAGACTTATTTATATCTCTCCGGCAAGATGTTTAGCTGGGACCTCGAGCTCCATCATCTTTAATAACTTCATAAAAGCTCTCTGGAAATATAATGAGCTTTAATACCACATACTGTAGCCTCTGAAATGAATGTACAAGTGCTGATTACAGATGTCCATGTGAATGACAACTACTATGACTGCTACAAAAAATTATAATCAACTCTAATACTAAGCTGATAACTAACCTCTTTTCTGTCCTTCCATAACGAGATGAGAAAATGTAAATTTTTAATATCTATTTCTGCAATATTCTACGATAATCAGCAGAGGCTGGGAAAAAAAACAGAAATAGTAAATGAGAAAATAATGGAGTTTATGAATATAGAAATTGGTCTTTATGGGCCTGATTTAGTAAGGATCGCTATTGCGATCGTAATAGCGATTACTCACACAGTCTCCCTGCGAAGATATGCTAATGACTTGAATCTCAATGCCATCGCAGCCTAACATAAGGACGCCCCCTTTACCTTACACACATCCGTAATACTTAGCAAGCCTGCAAAACCATCGGTACAATCGAGTACAATCGCAGCCTCACGCACACATGCACAAGCTCTGACCTTACTCAGAAATTGCTAACCTCATTGCACGCAGTAAAATCCCAAGCTGCGTATGGCATCGCAGTGGCTAATTTATGCACGTCCCTGTAACGGCGTTCAAAACGCACTGGCACACCTCCATTACACCGACCACCCCCCTGCCACCACCCCCAAATGGTACTTCCTGTCAAACACTCTGTGAAGGGTCTACGTAGACACTGCGATCGCAGTACTGACCGCAGTGGAGTCTTTGTGCATTGCAATGCATATGCATGCACAGAACGCATAATCGTCTGATTACGTGCGGAATCGCATTGTGATAGCTGCTGAGAGAGGCCCTATGTCATCAGTAACAAGGAGATTACTAAAGATGGGACAGTGGGCCTGATTCAGACCTGCTCATGAGCACTGAGCACTAGCAAGCGGGTCGATGGTGCCCTAGTGCGCATGCGCACAACGGAGGGAGCTCCGTCGTGCGCATGCGCGAGACCTGAATAGCGACAGCCAGCCGTCGCTATGGGTCTCGCACCAAAGGGGGCATGCTGTCGATGGTGAGTGACTCTTTGGGGGGTGTGCCGGGGGCGTTGCTGCCCAGACGGAGGCGTTCCCTACCGTCTGGGGCCGGCCCCACTGACATCACTAGTGATGTCAGTGGGAGTGCTTTTGGCTCTGAAGTGAAGCTTTTCAGCAGTGAAAAACCGCCACTTTTTGTGGATTATTTTTTGGGACACACAAGGTCCCGAAATAAATCCATGATAAGTTCTGGCTTCGGGGGAGCTCTTCTGGGTTAAATGGATAGCCCTGCGATGATCCATTAGCAGCACTACTTTAGCGTTGCTAATTGGACACTGCTGTTAGTGGCTGTGGTGGTGGCAGTGTAATGACAGCAGCTTTCCATTGGGCCACATTTCATTAAACCTTTTACAGGATTAATGGAATGTGTCCCAATGGGAGGTATACCCTTTGTACAGGCATTATAAGTGAGGAATTTATGTTTAAAAGAACATCATTGAAACTATTGGTTTATAGATAGAAATGTACAGCCGGACTCACTGTAACATGAGCGTACTGTAGCTTGAGGGGAGCGGGGTCCTATACAGCTCACCAGCTGGGTGGTGTATACTGATTGCAGGTAGTTGTGCAGGATGCTGGAACAGCTCTATATGCAGATATGCCCTGGGGTCTCTCGCCTGGAGCTTCTGTCTGCCACCATGTCACTCACACACAGTACTAAGATGGCTGCAGTCACATATGTAGGAGCACATCAGGTTGGAGGTCAGAGAAGCCCGATTCAGACCCGTTCGTGAGCGCTATGCGCTCGCAAGCGGGGCGATGGTGGCCCAGTGCGCATGTGCACGATGGAGCCGGCTCCGTCGTGCGCATGCGAGAGACCCGGATAGCGACAGGCAAACCATAGCTCCGGATCTCGTACCTAAGGGGGCATACTGTCGATGTTGAGTGACACCACGCCTCCTTTGGTGGGCGGGCCAAAGGCGTGGCTGCCCAGACGGAGGCGTTCCCATGGGAACGCCTACTGTCTTGGGCCGGCCCCACTGACATCACAAGTGATGTCAGTGGGAGTGCTTTCGGCACTGTTAGAGCCGAAAGCACTCTAGGGCTTGCGGCAATGAGACCCTACTACAAGGGTCTCGTCGCAAGCCCAATGGTCGCGATGGTCTTGACCATCGCGACCATCTTCCTGGCCGCTCGCTATAGCTGTGGGTGGTCACCCACAGCTATGCGAGTGGCCAGGAGGCCGCTCTAAAAAAACAGAAGGCCGGCCCTGATTCAGAGCGAGCGCTCTGTCAGAGCGTCCGGCTCTGAATCAGGCCCAGAACTCCTTGCAGACTCTGGGTCCTAGTGCCCAGCATGTATTCATAGTGAGCTTTCTAACAGAACAAAACAATGAGGTATTTTTCACCCAAAAAGTGCGGGTTTTTAGAAGTGGAGATGTTGCCGATAGCAACCAATCAGATTCTACTTAACATTTATCTTGCATCTTCTAGAAGATAATAGCTAGAATCTGGTTGTTATAGGCAACATCTACACTTCTAAAAACCCGCACTTTAGTAAATATACCCCAATTTGTCATATGTACAGCCCATTGTTTTTTACTTACTGCTGCTGAATAAATGTATCCCTTTTATATATTATGCTTAACGTGATGTGTTTTCTTGTAGACATAACGTTAGTGAAAGATCATAAGGATCATATCAGTTTCAATCTAGTAATCAACACTGTAGGAAGTGGAACCATGAGCGGTATAACGTTTGATTTTAATAACAGCACTCTGTATAATTTCTAATATATGAATAAAAAATCCAGAAAAGAAAGGCAGAAAGTCAAATAAAT
This sequence comes from Taudactylus pleione, assembly GCA_031769625.1. NCBI lineage: Eukaryota > Metazoa > Chordata > Amphibia > Anura > Myobatrachidae > Taudactylus > Taudactylus pleione. The sequence goes on from JAUIMM010000099.1 coordinate 1,636,198, forward strand.
AGCATAGTTTTAGAATGCTTGGTAAAGTTAGTTAAATGATAAAAATGAAATTGTCATAGATACATAAAATGTATCTTTACTAAATCAGTATCTTTACTAAGGGCCGGATCCAATTAGCGGCGATAATATCGGCCAATTTTTATCAGGTTTTTTTGCCGATATTATCGCACCCGTGATAATAGGACAGACTGAGACAGGCGAAAAGTTTTCTCTATCTCATCCTTCATGCCCCTTTAGTTCCTGCCCTCCCTGAACTCCGTGCCCCTTTATATTCAGGCCTCCCTGCCTTCCGTGCCCCTTTAGATCCTGCCCTCCGTGCTCTTTTAGGTTTAGTCCTCCATGATGCCCCTCTAGGTCCAGGCCTACTTGCCCTGCACCACCCTGCTGAGGTCCATCCTTCCCTGTCTTGTGCCACCTAGGTCCAGACCCCCTGCTCAGTGCCTCTTTAGGTCCAGCCATCCCTGTATTGTGCCACTTCAGGTTCTGCCTTCCCTACCTTGTGCCCCCCCAGGTTCTGCCTCCCCTGCCCTGTGCCCTACTATGTCCTGCCTTCCCAGCCTTGCTCCACTCTCTCGGGTACAACCCATTTGCTCCCACAATATCTAGCCAATCCTGCCATTTGCCACCAACAAGTGCAGCATTCCTTGTATGTGCCTATAAAATATATATAACAGCTCTTATTTATTTGCTACAAAGACAACATTGTTAGAAGCCCATCACTGTTTTATATATGTATATATATATATATATAATATGAGATATGGTAAGAACTTACCCTTGTTATCTCTATTTCTACGAAGTCCATAGGGTTCCACAGGATACCTTGGGGTATAGGTGTGACGTCAGTCGCAGGGCACCAAAGAGTTAAGCTTTCAGCCTCCCAGGATGCACTAGGTCCCCCTCCTATACCCCGCCCCCGGGCCAAGGCACCTCAGTTAGTTACCAAGCCATAGGCCGGAGGAGGAGAAGGAAGAGAGAGAACAAAGATCTGGACACATACAAGAATCACATTCTCACCAGAGGGAGACGGAAAACCGGTGACCAGAGCAAAGCCCATCTGCAGCACAGGTGCGACAGGGCGGGAGTCCTGTGGAACCCTATGGACTTCGTAGAAATAGAGATAACAAGGGTAAGTTCTTACCATATCTCATATTTTCTACTTCAGGGTCCATAGGGTATCCACAGGATACCTTGGGGATGTCCCAAAGCAGTATCCTTTAAGGGTGGGGACGCTCCTGTGCAGAAAGGAGAATCCGCCGCCCGAAGGAAGCATCCTGAGAGGCGAAGGTGTCAAACCTGTAATACCTCACGAAGGTATGGACAGAAGACCATGTAGCAGCCTTGCAGATCTGAACTGCCGAGGCACCACGTCGAGCTGCCCACGAAGGACCCACAGACCTAGTGGAATGAGCCTTCAGAGAAGGAGGGACCGGTAGGCCTTCATGAAGATAAGCTTCAGAAATAGCCATACGGATCCAGGCTGCCAAAGTTTGCTTTGAAGCAGGCCAACCCTTTTTACAGAAGCCATAGAGGGCAACAAAGCGTCCGACTTCCTAAACGAAGAAGTGCGGTCAACATAAATCCTTAAGGCCCGCACAACATCCAAAGAGGCCTCACCCACGGAAAGACCCGGTGAGTTAAAGGCCGGAACAACTATTTCCTCGTTAACATGAAACTGGGAAACAACTTTGGGAAGAAGCTCGGGCCGAGTGCGGAGCACTGCCCTGTTCCCATGAAAAACCAAGAAAGGGGGTCTACAAGAAAGAGCCCCTAACTCAGAAACACGTCTGGCTGAAGCAACGGCCAGAAGGAAAACAGTCTTAGCTGTTAGCCATTTAATATCCACTGAGCCCAGTGGTTCAAACGGCGGTCCTTGGAGAGCCCTCAGGACCACAGCCAAATCCCAAGGCGCCACAGGTGGAACAAAGGGCGGCTGAATACGGAGAACACCTTGCATAAAGGTGCGCACATCCGGGATTGTAGCAATCCTACGGTGAAACCAGACAGATAGGGCCGAAACCTGTACCTTCAAAGAAGCAAGGCGAAGCCCATGATCTAGTCCCGCTTGCAGGAAGGCGAGAATCCGAGACAGACGAAACTCCCGCGGTGCATAACCTCTCGGTCGACACCACTGGAAGAACGTATGCCACACGCGATGGTATATCCTCGCGGAAGACGGTTTCCGAGCTCGTAACATGGTACGCACCACAGAGCTGGAAAACCCCCGGGACCTCAGCATGGCCGTCTCAACAGCCACGCCGCCAAAGACAGCCGAGTCAGGTCCGGGTGAAGACAAGGACCCTGAGACAGAAGGTCCGGTCGTAGCGGCAACCGCAGAGGACTGTCCACGGACAGACCCTGAAGGTCTGAGAACCAGTGCCGTCTGGGCCACGCGGGAGCTATCAACAGGAGCGTCCCTCCTTCCTGTTTGAATTTCCGGATTACCCGTGGAAGAAGGGAGACCGGAGGGAACAGGTATGCGAACCGGAATGTCCACCGGACGGACAGAGCATCCACCAGAGACGCCCCTTCGTCTCTTGTGCGAGACCCGTACACCGGCAACTTGTTGTTGTGCCGGGACGCCATGAGGTCGATTTCTGGAAGACCCCACCTGTCCACCAGTAGTTGAAAAACGTCCGGGTGCAGGGACCATTCCCCCGGATGAACGTCCTGGCGACTTAGAAAGTCCGCCTCCCAATTTAGCACTCCCGGGATGAAGACCGCTGATATGGCCGGAAGATTGCGCTCCGCCCAAACCAGGATCCGAGAGACCTCTACGAGAGCCGCCCGACTGCGAGTTCCTCCTTGCCTGTTTATGTAGGCCACGGTGGTAGCATTGTCCGACTGGACCTGCACCGGGTGACCCTGGAGAAACCGCTGTGCCTGCAGGAGAGCATTGAAGACCGCACGGAGTTCCAAGATATTTATTGGAAGCTCCGCTTCTGTCGGCGTCCACCTGCCCTGGAACAAGTGTGGACCCGAAACTGCTCCCCAGCCCCGAAGACTGGTGTCCATTGTCAACAGGACCCAATTTGGAACCCAGAACGGACGTCCCTTGTTGAGGTGGGTCGTCTTTAACCACCACGCAAGGGACAGGCGAACCTCCGGGGTGAGCACAATCGTCTGGAACTTCAGAGACTGAGGCAGCCCGTTCCACTTGGACAGGATCAGGTGCTGCAGAGGTCTGGAGTGAAACTGGGCGTATTCCACCATGTCGAACACCGACACCATGGAGCCCAGTAACCTCATCGCCGAGTGTAAGGACACCCGGCGGCTGTGCAGACAACTGCGCACCCTTGACTGTAAAGCAGAGATCTTGTCCTCCGTCACGAAGATCCTTTGCTGTCCCGAGTCCAATAAGGCTCCAAGATGCAGAATCCTCCAAGACGGGATTAGAGTGGACTTCTGCCAGTTGATTAGCCAGCCGTGCCGTTGCAGCAGTGCAATGGTCAGGTCCAAGTGGTGTAACAGGAGCTCTGGAGATCCTGCCACCAATAACAGGTCGTCCAAGTACGGCAACATGCGGACTCCTTGCAGCCGCAGAGAAGCCGCCATGACCGCCATCACCTTGGTGAAAACACGTGGTGCTGTCGCCAGGCCAAAAGGTAACGCCCGAAACTGGAAGTGGTCGCTGCGGATTGCAAACCGAAGGAACTCTTGATGGCGCAAAAGAATAGGGACATGCAGGTAAGCGTCCTGTATGTCCAATGACACCATGTAGTCCCCAGGTTCCAGCGCCAGAATGATGGACCGTAGGGTCTCCATCCGAAACTTCGGGACCCGCAAAGACTTGTTGAGTGCTTTGAGGTTGAGAATCGGACGATATGACCCATTGGGTTTCTGTACCAAAAATAGATTTGAATAGAAACCCTGGCCCCTCTGGGAGAATGGAACAGGCACCATAACTCCAGCCTGGAGCATAGTGTGCAATAACTTCCGCAGCTCCGTAGCCTTGTTCCGGTCTGATGGTAGACCCGTGGTGAAGAATCGAGCCGGGGGTCTGTGCCGGAAGGAGAGGGCGTACCCGTGAGAGACCACCTCCAGAACCCAAGTGTCTGTCGTAGTGAACGACCAACACCGGGAGAACTGCAGCAGGCGGCCTCCCACCCTGGGATCCCCCAAGGGGAGACCCGGACCGTCAGGCCGCAGGCTTGTCATCTGGCTTGGGGGCCGGACGTCTGGTACTCCATGCCTGCTTCCGGGGCTTGACCAATTTCTTAGGGCCAGCCTGTCGAGGAAACGACTGTGGTTTGGGCCTGCCCTGGGCCCTAGATGACCGAAAGGACGATGGTCCCGAACCAGAAGGAGCAGCGGCCGACGGGAGACAAGCAGATTTGGCTGCCGCCAGCGTGGCCACAATCTTATCCAGATCCGGACCGAAGAGAACTTCTCCGGTAAACGGCAACGCTTCCAGACCTTTCTTGGAATCTGCGTCTGCCTTCCAGGATCGCAGCCACAAGGTGCGACGAGCAGCTACCGCTGCTGAAGAAATTCTAGACACCAGAGTACTAATGTCTAGAGCCGCCTCGTTGATGTAGGTGGCCGAATCACGGAGATTGCCAATCAACTCCGCCTGTTCGGCCGGACAGTCGGATTCAAAAGAAGCCTCTAATGAATCCGCCCAGCGCTCCATCGCTCTGGCAACCCAGCAAATGGCCATAGCCGGCCGTGCTGCCCCCCCTGCAAGGGAATAAGCGGACTTCAGGCAGATTTCTACCTTGCGGTCCGTAGCATCCTTAAGGGAGGACATGGATGGCATCGGCAATGTGGCACTACGGACAAGACGGGTCACGTGAGAATCCACCTGTGGAGGGGATTCCCACTTAGCAAAATAATTATCCGCGAATGGATAAGCCACCGCCAGGCGTCTCTGCGGCTGGTATCTTTTGCCAGGTTGTTTCCACGCCTCCTCTAAATGGTCCACCAACTGACCCGAAAGAGGAAAGACTGTGGCATCGCCCTTCACATCTTTGAAAAAGGCATACTTAGATTTAGCCGCTGGGGGAACTTCGTCCTCAATCACCAAGGCTGTGCGGACCGCCCGAATAAGTCCAGGAATATATACTTTGGACTTAGCATCAGTGTCCTTAGTATGGAGAGGTTCCTGATCGTAAGGATCCAGAATCTCCCCATCATCAGACGTCCCTTCGTCATCCTCATAAGGAGCGGACAGAGACGCCACTGGCCTTTTATGAGGCCGCATCACAGACTCCCCTTGCAACACATCCGACAAGTGCTGTACAGAACTCGTCAGGGAGTTAACCCACGCTGGCTCCTGAGAACCCGGGAGCGGGGAAATAGGGAGACTGTGGGGTACCACCAATTGTCGTGGGAACCCCTGCATGGGTGATGACACCACAGACTGCTGGGACAAACCCATCGGAGTAAACGCGGGCTGCGGAGCTAACTGGCCCACTAAAGCTGTTAACGCCTGAGCGAAACAAGCCCAGGGCGGCTCCTGTACCGGTGCTGTAACCGTAATAGGCCGTGCCATGGACAAACACTGCCGGCAAAGGCCCTCCGCGCTACCCTCCCCCTCCGCTAACGGTACTTTGCACGTGGTACACTGTAGCCGGAGGGGAAAATCACTTTCAGACATGATGGCAACACGTATGTGACCTCTCTCACCAATTAAGTATTAAATAGGCGAGAGACCACCCTGCAGCACCGCACCGCAAGGGCTTTAGCAGAAGAACAGGGACAGTAATAAAGCTGACAGTTTAGAGAAGAAAAGTTACAGGCAGCGCTAGCACAGTCACATACAATGCAGAGAAATAACAATTCCTGCACTAACAGCGCTGATCACTCAACTACACAGACACAGGGCCTGGTAGGACACAGCGCTGCATACACAGACCTGAGCCACAGCGGAGGAGAGGTATGCGGGGGGACCCAGACCACGATGCTTCCGTCCAGCGCTTCCAGCAGCGTTCACCATGCGTTCTGGAGAAGATGGCCGCCGAGGAGCAGAGAGGAGGCTGGCCTGGGGGAGGAGCGCTGCCACAGGACCAGTCGGCAGCATGCAGAGAGGGCTGTGTGCAGCGGGGGAGGCGCCGGCTGTGAGACAGGGAAGGCGCGCTCCCCTGGCATGCATTTAACCCCTGGGACGCCGCAGCGCTACCGCTCTGCTGCGGTCCGCTGTCCCAGGGGGTAGTGGAAGCGCAGGTTGGTCGCCTGGCTCCACGCTGCAGCCAGTCCCCAGGGAGCCCCCTGCCTGGGGACTTAGGACCATGTGATCAGCGGGGACCCACCGCGGGACCCCGCTGCTTACCTCTGTCCCCCTTGAATCCGGCCATGGTCCGGAGCATCTGGGGTCACCGCTAGCTGTGACCCGACGCCCACCAGCATCCCCGGATCAGTACCGGCGTTCTGGTACCGGCGGGGTGTAGGGAAGACAGCATGGACGTCAGGACTGACTGTCCATGCTGTTCATCCAGATGTGCAGCCACAGCTGCATGAAGAAAAAAGCTTCAGGGGCTCTTCTAGCCCCCACTCCAACAGGTGCACCCGACTCCGGCCGGGCACCAAACTAAACTGAGGTGCCTTGGCCCGGGGGCGGGGTATAGGAGGGGGACCTAGTGCATCCTGGGAGGCTGAAAGCTTAACTCTTTGGTGCCCTGTGACTGACGTCACACCTATACCCCAAGGTATCCTGTGGATACCCTATGGACCCTGAAGTAGAAATATATATATATATATATATATATCATATTTGCCTACTCTCCCGGTAGACAGTGGTGCAGTGTTGGACCTCCCGGTCCCACCCAGTGATGTAATAGCCACGGTAGATAACCATGGGCGCCGAGAGGGGGGGGGGCGGGTACAGTTTACCCGGGCCCGAGCTTGCTAGAGGGGCCCGGCGGGGCCCGGGTCTGGCGTCGCCCCCCCTCCCTCATAGCAGGTCAGCACACAGCTTGTGCTGGGCTGCTGTGTGAGACCGCTCGCGGCTGGAGCAGTCTCCTGTGGCTGTGGGGGGGAGCGATCAAACTGATCGCGGCCCCCCCCTGCTTAACACTGGGCTGGGGGGCTTACAGCACCCCGTCCCCGGTGTGCAGCACTGCTACACGGGGCTGAAAAAGTGATGATTATTATTTTTTTTTTCAAGGGGGCTTCTCTACACCTCCCGCGATTAGGCCATGCCTCTCCATTACCCGGGCCCGGTCAGGCTCTCAACGACCCTGTAGATAACATGTGGAACCATCATACATATTCATCTATTATACATTGTCCCTGTGTTACAGTGGCGCAGTGCTGGACCTCCCAGTGGCATGCCTCCCCGCTTGGACACCCGGTGCGGGGAGGGTTGTAGTGCACATGGTGAAGCCTCCAGGGGTGTGTAGCTTCATGGACGAGGGTGTGGCCTTGCGGGTCGAACCCCCCGTATTAATCATTGCAGGGGGTCGTGGAGGTGGACTGTCCCCAGAGACCACCCTGTTTGCAGTGCCGGCTCCCTTACTGTGTCAGGAGCTAAGTGCTGCACGTAATGCGACAATGCAGCACCAGGCTCCTGTCACTGAGAAGGAGTCAGCAATTTGGTGTCACCCTTCAGCAGGCGAGTACGCTGGCTTGCGCACAGAGGATGCTGGAGTGCAATGACACTAGTGAAATGCAGGGGGCAGGAGTGAGAAGCACACGTGGTGAGATGCAGAGGCCTGTTGTAAGATGCAGGAGGCTATGGTAAGAACCAGTGGCAGGAGTGAGAAGCAGGGGCCTGTGGAGAGATGCAAGAGGCTGTGTCGAGATGCAGGGGGCTGTGGTGACATGGAGTAAGTTGTTATGGGATGCTGGCAACTGTGGTGACATGGTGTAGGTTGTTATGAGATGCAGGGGGCTGTGGTGACATGGCGTAGATTGTTATGAGATACAGGGGGCTGTGGTGACATGGCGTAGGTTGTTATGAGATGCAGGGGGCTGTGGTGACATGGCGTAGATTGTTATGAGATACAGGAGGCTGTGGTGACATGGTGTAGGTTGTTATGAGATGCAGGGGGCTGTGGTGACATGGCGTAGGTTGTTATGAGATACAGGGGGCTGTGGTGACATGGCGTAGGTTGTTATGAGATGCAGGGGGCTGTGGTGACATGGTGTAGGTTGTTATGAGATGCAGGGAGCTGTGGTGACATGGTGTAGGTTATGAGATGCAGGGGGCTGTGGTGACATGGTGTAGGTTGTTATGAGATGCAGGGGGCTATGGTGACATGGCATAGGTTGTTATGAGATGCAGGGGGCTATGGTGACATGGCGTAGGTTGTTATGAGATGCAAGGGGCTGTGGTGATATGGCGTACGTTGTTATGAGATGCAGGGCGCTGTGGTGACATGGCATTGGTTGTTATGAGATGCAGGTGGCTGTGGTTACTTGGTGTAGGTTGTTATGAGATGCTGGGGGCTGTGGTGACATGGCATAGGTTGTTATGAGATGCAGGGGGCTGTGGTGACATGGTGTAGGTTGTTATGAGATGCAAGGGGCTGTGGTGACATGGCGTAGGTTGTTATGAGATGCAAGGGGCTGTGGTGACATGGCGTAGGTTGTTATGAGATGCAGGGGGCTGTGGTGACATGGCGTAGGTTATTATGAAATGCAGGGGGCTGTGGTGACATGGTGTAGGTTGTTATGAGATGCAGGGGGCTGTGGTGACATGGTGTAGGTTGTTATGAGATGCAGGGGGCTGTTGTGACATGGCGTAGGTTGTTATGAGATGCAGGGGCTGTGGTGACATGGCGTAGGTTGTTATGAGATGCAGGGGGCTGTTGTGACATGGCGTAGGTTGTTATGAGATGCAGGGGGCTGTTGTGACATGGCGTAGATTGTTATGAGATACAGGAGGCTGTGGTGACATGGTGTAGGTTGTTATGAGATGCAAGGGGGCTGTGGTGACATGGCGTAGATTGTTATGAGATACAGGAGGCTGTGGTGACATGGTTTAGGTTGTTATGAGATGCAGGGGGCTGTGGTGACATGGTGTAAGTTGTTATGAGATGCAGGGGGCTGTGGTGACATGGTGTAGGTTGTTATGAGATGCAGGGGGCTGTGGTGACATGGTGTAGGTTGTTATGAGATGCAGGGGGCTGTGGTGACATGGCGTAGGTTGTTATGAGATGCAGCGGGCTGTGGTGACATGGTGTAGGTTGTTATGAGATGCAGGGGGCTGTGGTGACATGGCATAGATTGTTATGAGATACAGGAGGCTGTGGTGACATGGTGTAGGTTGTTATGAGATGCAGGGGGCTGTGGTGACATGGCATAGGTTGTTATGAGATGCAGGGGGCTGTTGTGACATGGCGTAGGTTGTTATGAGATGCAGGGGCTGTTGTGACATGGCGTAGGTTGTTATGAGATGCAGGGGGCTGCGGTGACATGGCGTAGATTGTTATGAGATACAGGAGGCTATGGTGACATGGTGTAGCTTGTTATGAGATGCTGGGGGCTGTGGTGAGATGGTGTAGGTTGTTATGAGATGCAGGGGGCTGTGGTGACATGGTGTAGGTTGTTATGAGATGCAGGGGGCTGTTGTGACATGGCGTAGGTTATGAGATGCAGGGGGCTGCGGTGACATGGCGTAGGTTGTAATGAGATGCAGGGGGCTGCGGTGACATGGCGTAGGTTGTAATGAGATGCAGGCGGCTGTGGCAAGTTGAAATAGCTCCCATGCGAAGCCAGGGCGGGTCACTAGTTTATGTATAATAGAGCAATTCTGCGTCAGATAACAATATGTAACCACTAGTAAAGGGACCTGACATATGCCAGGTCACCTTAGTCCCCAACTATTTCTGCGCAAATGCCATGATCCCATGTCTTTGGTACTCCTCCCATAGCAGCCTCCCACTCAACACACTGTAGAACACAGGAGATGCAGCTCTTCCTGCATGTGCTGTGCTTCCCTGAATTCACCCCTGATCCTCCTCTGCTAGGCTCCCTCTTCCTGAGCACATCTGCTGCATTATTGTTATAAGTAAGCCCCTACACTTTCCTAGCCCTTACCCCCGGTGTTTATGAGATAGATGTATCAAGCATTTTCAGTGAAGAAGGTGTATATAGCAACCAAACAGTCCAAACAGTATTCAGTCATTTTATAGACCAGTGATGGGTAACAGACGGTCCCTGTGCTGCTTGTTGCCCTCCAAGCCTTCAACTTCAACCCCCAGCTCTTTCCTGCTTTGTTGTGATATATGTTTGTTATGACCTGTAATACTTGTTTAAAAGGTTTAAACACTGATCTGGCAAAGTAGTAAGTGAACCCTAACCAGTAACCAGGCCACTATTCCTGATATTTAAAAAAAAAAAAAAATATGATGGTAATAATTTTGATGCTAGTTTACAGTTTTGGTATCAAAATTACTTATAAAGCTACAGTTAATAATGATACAGTAAACTATATATTTTTTAAAAATTTAATTGTCGGGAGAGATGTCTTTCTATTAGTATAGTAAGAGACCATAAAGTATCAGACATGTGACTGTATAACATACTGTATGTATATTGTATAGCGCTCGAGCTTCCCACATGGATGACCTCCGCTCTCCAAGATTGCTCCCAGGAAGCAGCTACAGATGTGAAGAAGACCAGCCAGAGTACAATGCAATCACAAATAGGAAAAATGAACAAAAAAGGAAATATTGTAAAATAGTTAATCCTTCAATATCGGAAAATGGAGTAGTAATGTATCTTTCTTATAGTGGCAAAGGTCCATCCGTCGTTATTCTCATACTATACTATGATATGTGAGAGAAAACATAAAAATGGAAAACATAATCACATAAATGGGTTCATTAAACCATGAAGCTCTAGAGCAAGATAGAACCATGAACTGTAGAAAAGATGGCGTACTCACATGCTAGTGTATATAGACCCCACGTGTAAAGGTATCTTTCTTGTTTTCCCCAGTGAACAGTGTGAAGGTAGACACAACACCTCCAAGGGAAAATAAAGGAAAGAGGCGTATCCCACTCACTCTCTACTGGTGCTGGGAAAAGCATATAATGGTTTCTTTTTCCAGTTAAATCCTTTTTCTCCTCCTCTTTCAATAGTGAAAATATGACGTTGTGAAGTATAAAATATGTATTGAGCAAAAAGTATATAAAACTTATCACAGCTTATGGATGTATGGTTCCAACTTAACAGGCAAATCAGAGAAGATGTTAAAAAATATAAATTCAATATAACCTGAAAATGTGGTTCTGGACTTCCTCCTACAGGTTATAAGTCCAATAAGTCTAGTATAAGTTAAAACGAAGTCATCCAAAATGAACTGCACCCCCTCCACCAACATGTTTCAATCGAATGGATCTTTTTCAAGGTATGACATCATATTTTCACTATTGAAAAAGGATTTAACTGGAAAAAGAAACCATTATATGCTTTTCCCCGCACCAGTAGACAGTGAGTGGGATACGCCCCTTTCCTTTATTTATTTTCCCGTGGAGGTGTTGTGTCTACCTTCACATTGTTCACTGGGGAAAACAAGAAAGATACCTTTACACGTGGTGTCTATATCCACTAGCATGTGAGTGGGGTACGCCATCTTTTCTACAGTTCATGGTTCTATCTTGCTCTAGAACTTCATGGTTTAATAAACCCATTTATGTGATTATGTTTTCCATTTTTATGTTTTCTTTCACATATGGTGGTATAATATGAGAATAACGATGGATGGACCTTAGCCACTATAAGAAAGATACATTACTACTCTATTTTCCGATATTGAAGGATTAAGTATTTTGCAATATTTCCTTTTTTGTTCATTTTTCCTATTTGTGATTGTATATAGGACAACTATTTAGTACCAGCACCACCTCATATTCAGAGTTTGTTTACCCTTTATTATTTGCATTTTCTGAGTTTGGTGTTACTCATTTGTCGCTCTGTGTTTGTGGGGAGGCAGCAGGTTATATTCTGAGAGCTGATACTTAATCCTCTGCTTTTTTTGTAGAGTACAATGCAAGGTTAGGTGGCTTTCAGCCATTGATACTTTAATTTTAATACTGTACGGTATTTGGCTCTTCAGAATTGTAGAACCACAAAGCACAGCATGTCATGCCATATGGCAAGCTGACACTTGTCTGAAAAAGGGGGTTGGGTGGGGTCCGCACTCGACAACCAGTTAGGTCATATATCAAAATAATAATAATAATAATAATAATAATAATGACAATACATAAAAACCAACATTGGAGTCTTAACTAGAATAAATTGTAATAAGACTTGTACTATGGTTGGTGGTGCTACCAGACAAATTTGTAGAAATCACAAATAAACAGATATGCGAAGAAGCAAAAAGAACAAAGAAAGTCTTGCTGGTGCACTCTTGAAACAATTGAAATGAAACAGATGGAAAAAATATGTGTTTATCAAATTAAAACTTAACTTTTACTAGTAAATTATAAAAGACAACACAGAGAACATATGAGAAGATGCACCTCTGGGTGTCTAAAATCTCAAAAAATAAATAAACATGTTAGAATACATATATCAATAATTCATAAGAAAACATTGAAAAATTCATATGATATCAATAATTCATATATATTAGAGAAGATCTGGGTGAAAATATAGATACCCAATTTCTAGAGCATAATATTGCTAGGAGATTGGAGATATAAACCCACCTTTTCCAAATGTAACATGTGTGAGCTAAATTATTGCTCTACCAATAATGATTTTAAACACACAAAGAAAAAACACAGCCGCGTCTAGATCTAAGTGTACATACATACACCCTCGCAGATCGTAATGCTTGTTTGGACGAGGTACTAAGTAAAAAAATAATACTAAACGTATAACATGTCCACAATAATTGATATCACAGAAATTAAGGCCTATAAATCATAAATAGATTACTTCACAAACATACATAAATAAATACACCTCTAATTAAAGTGTATGAGTGCTTACAGTGATCATGATTAAATAAATGAATAAAATAAAATCATATAAATGCAACTATTCAGATATACTTAGACAACTTAATGTGTCTTTAAATGAGATACCTAACAGAAAAGTCTGGATCAATACTCAGTGCAACAGATTTAATATATCTGCATATTAGTGATCCAATAGTCGTATGGGTAAATGAATAGAAAGATTCGGTGACGAGTGTCCTGGATTAGAAGTAAACAAATTCTTCCATATAGGATTACTTATATAAACACAATTTAAAGTGCAACGTGCTTGTGATAATCAATAACCCATGATCGATACTTATGAAGAACACATGATGAATTAACTACTAAAAAGTCATTAAAGTGTTAAAGTGCTTGCAAATCATTCATAGATAATTAATACAAATGAACCATAAACAGTGGATAAAAGTGTATACCTCAAACTTAATGCGCTTAGATGCCCTGATAATAACAGGTGAGAAATAAAAAACTTTGTAGAGGTCTCAATAAGTATATATCCAAAGTAAATAGTTATAGAAAAAGCCTGAGGAGAAAATATGTCATACCTCTTCTGCTGTCCCTTGTCAAATAAATTTCAAACAAGGGATGATAGAGAAGTAAACATAAAACCTCAGGGAAACAACAGTTAAGAGCGCCTCTGCTGTCCCCGCTCCTGGCAGTATCTCCCCTCTGATACTATAAATGCATTGCAGAGAGTGTCAGCCCGGCTTGAATGAGAGAGCGCTATAGGGATAGAGAGGGAATAAAGAGATACCTCGTGTGGTAATGTATTAGACAAAGTGCGGCTGACGGTGGTATATCAGCTGGGCTAAAGAGTGCGTGCAGCTCGCCGGATATCGTAGGTAGGAAATGCAGCTGCCTGTAAATCAGCTGAGCTGTAGAGCACAAGGAACCCGTCGGATGGACGGCGTTTCGCCTCTGACGGCTTGCTCACCTGATCGTCGACGATCAGGTATTCAAGCCGTCAGAGGCGAAACGCGCACGCACTCTTTAGCCCAGCTGATATACCACCTCCTCTGCAATGCATTTATAGTATCAGAGGGGAGATACTGCCAGGAGCGGGGACAGTAGAGGCGCTCTTAACTGTTGTTTCCCTGAGGTTTTATGTTTACTTCTCTCTCATCCCTTGTTTGAAATTTATTTGACAAGGGACAGCAGAAGAGGTATGACATATTTTCTCCTCAGGCTTTTTCTATAACTATTTACTTTGGATATATACTTATTGAGACCTCTACAAAGTTTTTTATTTCTCACCTGTTATTATCAGGGCATCTAAGCGCATTAAGTATGAGGTATACACTTTTATCCACTGTTTATGGTTCATTTGTATTAATTATCTATGAATGATTTGCAAGCACTTTAACACTTTAATGACTTTTTAGTAGTTAATTCATCATGTGTTCTTCATAAGTATCGATCATGGGTTATTGATTATCACAAGCACGTTGCACTTTAAATTGTGTTTATATAAGCAATCCTATATGGAAGAATTTGTTTACTTCTAATCCAGGACACTCGTCACCGAATCTTTCTATTCATTTACCCATACGACTATTGGATCACTAATATGCAGATATATTAAATCTGTTGCACTGAGTATTGATCCAGACTTTTCTGTTAGGTATCTCATTTAAAGACACATTAAGTTGTCTAAGTATATCTGAATAGTTGCATTTATATGATTTTATTTTATTCATTTATTTAATCATGATCACTGTAAGCACTCATACACTTTAATTAGAGGTGTATTTATTTATGTATGTTTGTGAAGCAATCTATTTATGATTTATAGGCCTTAATTTCTGTGATATCAATTATTGTGGACATGTTATACGTTTAGTATTATTTTTTTACTTAGTACCTCGTCCAAACAAGCATTACGATCTGCGAGGGTGCATGTATGTACACTTAGATCTAGACGCGGCTGTGTTTTTTCTTTGTGTGTTTAAAATCATTATTGGTAGAGCAATAATTTAGCTCACACATGTTACATTTGGAAAAGGTGGGTTTATATCTCCAATCTCCTAGCAATATTACGCTCTAGAAATTGGGTATCTATATTTTCGCCCAGATCTTCTCTAATATATATGAATTATTGATATCATATGTATTTTTCAATGTTTTCTTATGAATTATTGATATATGTATTCTAACATGTTTATTTATTTTTTGAGATTTTAGACACCCAGAGGTGCATCTTCTCATATGTTCTCTGTGTTGTCTTTTATAATTTACTAGTAAAAGTTAAGTTTTAATTTGATAAACACATTTTTTCCATCTGTTTCATTTCAATTGTTTCAAGAGTGCACCAGCAAGACTTTCTTTGTTCTTTTTGCTTCTTCGCATATCTGTTTATTTAAGCTGACACTTGTACTATAGCTCCAAAATAGCTGGAGTCGTAGGTTACACTAAAACTTTCAACATTAAAGGTGATTTTAGGAACCATGAATGAGTTGCTCATGCACTATGTGCTAGGAATCGGTATGTAATGCCGGTTGTCGGGACGCCTCCTGTCAAAATACCAACAGCGGCATCCCGATGGTTGGTATCCCGACAAGGGTCGGGTAAGTATACTTACCCTTCCCCTTCTCCCCCTAACCCTCCCTTCTTGTAGCCTAATCCTAACCCTCCCCACCCTGCACCCTAACCCTCCCCATTAGTGCCTACACCTAAGTCTCCCCCTTTCGTGCCTAAACCTAACCCTCCTCCCTTCATGCATAAAACCTAATTCCCCCCAGTAGTAACTGACCCTAACTCTCCCCCCCTAGGGGTGCCTAATCCTAACCTACCCCCTAAAAAACCTAATGCTAACCCCGCTATGCTACCTAAACCTAACCCTCATCCCCGCGGCTAACATCTAACGGTGCCCCGGAGTAACCTCATTCTGGATGGCATCCTTCTTGATTCCGGCATCGGGATTAAGATAGGAGTTGGTATTTTGATGCCTATCTTAAGTCCCTTGTCGAGATTTCCCCATCGGCATCGTGGTCGCCGGTCTCATAACTACATCCCTTGTGCTGTGTGCCTATCTGCATGTCCCATCAGCTGCACTTTTTTATCGGCCCCTACCATAGCTCTTTCCCAGGGGCCCCTTCATGTCCCAGTCTTCCAGTCTGACACTGACCCAATGTTTTTTCTTTCCATTTGAACTTGCGTCCACTGCTGCCCACAAACCCCCTCCCCAGCACACTACGGTAATGGCAGGGGGGTCATAGCATGTGTTTGCTCCTGCTGCCATTACATTTTTAAAAGTAGCTTAGTATCATATAGACCTTAACTTAATTTTTTTTCTATGTTTCCAAACAAATAGGTAAAACTTTTAAAAAGTTGGGCACAAATCTCAGACTTCAGCTTTTTTGTCAACAAATTACTAATGTACAGATATCTTTCTTCATCTATCGGTGCCTTATGAGTCACATTACACAGGGCTAATGAGAGCCATCTGCTCCTGTGTGACTCTGCAGTGCCGGGTATCTTTTTAGCCACAAATGCATATGAGAATAAAGGTGCCTATCCATTAGGCGATCTGAAAGCCTGAACGACTAGCATTCAGACCTTCGGGTCGCCGAAGTGTGG
This sequence comes from Taudactylus pleione, assembly GCA_031769625.1. Taxonomy (NCBI): domain Eukaryota; kingdom Metazoa; phylum Chordata; class Amphibia; order Anura; family Myobatrachidae; genus Taudactylus; species Taudactylus pleione. The sequence continues at coordinate 1,652,673 of JAUIMM010000099.1, forward strand.
TGCCCGCACTGAATGGTGTTCACTGAATGTCATTCAGTGAAGGAGCCCGACCTCCTGTCTCTGAACATGCCGAACCCTGACGAGCGTCGTTAGGTTGACGGGCATGTTCAGTAGATAGTCGGGGTCGGCAAGGACCCAGCGTGCACGTGCATCGCTGATCTTTGCCGGCTATCCATTACCCTCCTGGTTTTGGTCGAATCATTCTAAAAGTCGTGTAATGGATAGGCCCCTTTGCTAATTAATATGATATGCTGCATGTGTCCAGATGTGTCCACACACATCTATCTTCCGTGCACTACATGTCGCCTAACACATAACGTGTGAGCACTGTGTGACTCGGTAGCTACTTTTTGTTTGTCTTTTCCCTTAAAATGCATGTTATTTGCAAAGTGATGCGAATCGTACACACAAAGAAACTTCTGCTAATTAAACTGATATGCGGCATGTCTATATTCTGTGTGCAAAATGCTACGTTGCTGTGACAATGCAACGTAGCATTTCGTATGCAGATACACCCGCAGTTGCACACAGAATTATTGACATGCTGCATATAATTTTAATTAGCAGAAGCTGCTTGTGCTTCCTATTCACATTGCTTTGCAAATGAGACACATTTTAAGGGAAAAAGTTGACCGAAAAGACGCACAGCGCTGCTAAGTCACGCCATGGCATGGCGCGACTAGAATGGCTATTTAACGTACAAGGAGGCTAAATGTATGTGGACACATCTGTATGTTCTGTGTGCCAAGTCTGTAAAATCATCACAATGGAACGTGGTGTGGAGCACAGCCGCTGGCACTGTAATGTAGCATTTTGTATGCAGATGCAGTTGCATTTGCACACAGAACATATACACAGACCCTCCAACATGACCCATTCCATTAGGTACAAAACATTCTGGTCCTCGACTTCCCTCTTAATTGATGATTGCAGACACCTGGGCTGAAACACCTGTCTCATCAATTACCTAGTTCAACACAGGTGTCTGCAATCATACATTAAGTGGGAAGTCCAGGCATAGGCAAATGCAGGGGGGTTTCCGTCTGCCTGGAAACCCCCCTCCCCAGCCCACACCATGACCACAACAGAAATAGTAACATAATGGAGTTTTACTAGCGCTGCATGTTCTTCTCAGTATCATAAATGAAATAATTAGCACCACCTGTGGATCTTTTAACATGTATCAGCCAGTAATAAATAACCTGTGCACCAATTAGGGGATTTGGAAAACATGCACTGTTAGGGATGCACTGCTATAGAGCCCAATATTTACATATATGTCCAGGGCAGTGCTAGGTCCTTCTGCTGCTCCCCCAGACTCCTGGACTTGCTCCAATGCCCTGGAATGGTGCCCACATCTAAAATAAATACATTCAGCTCAGGCAGGATGGCCCTACTGCCGCATTTAATGGCTTACTGTGACCGCTGGTCCTGTATATGCTGGAATTATGACACACAATACACTTTGTATGACGCATATTAAAGCTGGATAAGTGATAATTATGTCCTCTTCATGGACTGGCCACACTCACTCTAATTCAAGCATGTTTTATACCTAATGGAACGGGTCATATTGGAGGGTAGGTATACGTCACATATCAAGCAGCAACAATAACAGAAGACACATCTGTATATATAGCTCCCACAAGAAACTGAGACCTGAGATTTCTTTCCAAGCTGAGATAATGTGGTAATTTCACCATCTTTTCTTTTCATTGAGCCATTGTTTTCAATCATTAAAAAGTGAGATAAGGTAATAAATGTATGACAAAAATGTGGCCCAAACTTTGCTGTTTCTGTCCCAAAGCTCTACCACTTCCCAGTCCTGAGATGTCTGCATTTGTGTAAACGCCTACAAACATGGGAATCTCTGTCACAATGTAACAATGGCTGCAATTTCTAGAAGGCAGTAAGTAAAAGAAACATATTTGTGGTTTTGTACTATTGGCATATAGAGGTGATAACGGACAGCAAATATTATTATTTATTTAATGGTCAAACAACTTGTGCTGGAGCACTTCATCTGGATTAACCCAAATAGGTTTCAGTTAATGTTCTCAGCTGACTGCTGGGCCTGTCACATGACCTACAGATGACATCACGTGATGTCACAGTACCAATGCTGCCAGCTCATAGAACCCTGGTAAGTGTACATGCAGCATGTCCTGCTCAGTATGTGGGAAGAACTACATGGATCAGCAGCCTGACCAAAGCAGTAAGTAATAAAGGAGGGAAACTGCTAAAATTAGCCAAATATTAGGAAAACAAGCCATAGTTCCCCTGGTGTCAGATACTAACGTAAATCTGTAGATTCTCCCATCGCATTTCTTTATAACATTGTCTCTAAAGGATGTACAGTGCATCCAGAAAGTATTCACAGTGCTTCACTTTTCCCACATTTTGTTACAGCCTTATTCCAAAATGGAATAAATACATTTTTGTCCTCAAAATTCTACACACAATACCCCATAATGACGTGTAAAAAGGTTTTTTGACATTTTTGCAAATTTAATAAAAAAATAAAACACTTAGAAATCACATGTACATAAGTATTCACGGTCTTTGTCATGAAGCTCAAAATTGCGCTCAGGTGCATCCTGTTTCTACTGATCATCCTTGAGATGTTACTACAGCTTAATTGGAGTCCACCTGTGGTAAACTTAGTTGATTGGACATTATTTTGAAAGGCATACACCTGTCTATATAAGGTCCCACACTTGACAGTGCATGTCAGAGCACAAACCAAGCATGAAATCCAAGGAATTGTCTGTAGACCTCCGAGACAGGATTGTCTCGAGGCACAAATCTGGGGAAGGGTACAGAAAAATATCTGCTGTTTTGAAGGTCCCAATGAGCACAGTGGCCTCCCTCATCCGTAATTGGAAGAAGTTCGGAACCACCAGGACTCTTCCTAGAGTTGGCCGTCCGTCTAAACTGAGCGATCGGGGGAGAAGGGCCCTAGTCAGGGAGGTGACCAAAAAGCCGATGGTCACTCTGTCAGAGCTACAGCATTTCTCTGTGGAGAGAGGAGAACTGTCAAGAAGGACAACCATCTCTGCAGCAATCCACCAATCAGGCCTGTATGGTAGAGTGGCCAGATGGAAGCCACTCCTTAGTAAAAAACCCATGGCAGCCTGCCTGGAGTTTGCCAAAATGCACCTGAAGAACTCTCAGACCATGAGAGACAAAGATTGTACTCTTTGGCGTGGATGCCAAGAGTTGTATTTGGAGGAAACCAGGCACCGCTCATCACCAGGCCAATACCATCCCTACAGTGAAGCATGGTGGTGGCAGCATCAAGCTGTAGGGATGTTTTTCAGTGGCAGGAACTGGGAGAATTGTCAGGACAGAGGGAAAGATGAATGCAGCAATGTACAGAGACATCCTGGATGAAAACCTGCTCCAGAGTGCTCTTGACCTCAGACTGGGGTGACGGTTCATCTTTCAGCAGGACAACGACCCTAAGCACACAGCCAAGACATCAAAGCAGTGGCTTCAAGACAACTCTGTGAATGTCCTTGAGTGGCCCAGCCAGAGCCCAGACTTGAATCCGATTATGGAGCTTGAGAGGTGCTGCAAAGAGGAAAGGGCGAAACTGCACAAAGATAGGTGTGCCAAGCGTGTGGCATCATATTCATCATATTCAAGTGGGTCTCAAGACCCACTATTTCATCAAAGCCTTCCAGCTCTCATCTTAACTTGCTGCTACATACTCCTTCCTCCCTGCCTACCCCATCTGTGTCACACCTGTTTGTCTGTCCCTCCCCTTTAGAATGTAAGCTCCTATGAGCAGGGCCCTCTATCCTCTTGTGCTTCTCCTTACTCTACCTTCATCTACTTCTTACTCTCTACCAGGGCACCTAACACTTGGTTGCTTTGAATTGTTGCATATCTAGGTGTTATGGTTGCGAATGTAGCACTGTATATTACCCATGTCCTGTATTGTATTGTACTGTACTGTAAGTCACTGTAAATCAACCTATTTGTTTATGTACTTTGTAAGGCACTGCAGAACACTTGTGGCGCCATATAAATAAATGATACTAATAATAATAATAATAATAATAATATTCAAAAAGACTTGAAGCTGTAATTGCTGCCAAAGGTGCATCAACAAAGGCTGTGAATACTTATGTACATGTGATTTCTTAGGTTTTTTTTTTATTTCAATTACCAAAAATCTCAAAATTTTTTTTTATACGTTTATACGGGTGCTTCTGAACAATCCACCTTCAACACTGTCTTATGGCAGGTGCAATGTCTCCTTCTAAACTCTATCTAAATATGTGGCTGTGGCTCTGTGTCTGAGTACACAGTCCCTGTCACTGGCACGCCCACGACACTCCCATAAAACGCCCATACAACGGATTTTTTTTGTGTTCACTTCAGGCCACCTCTCAGTCACCACCCAGGAACGCCTGTGGTTTCCCCTCTCCATGTCTAATATCAGCGGCCCTGTACACAGCAGCACATATGTGCTCACACACAGGGTAACGCATGCGCCGTAGGGGTGTTCAGAATATTTTGCGTATGTGCAGTAGCAAATAATCGCTCAGCTGCGTGATCATCGTCTCCTCTGAATCCAGCCCAGAATTTGTAAAATTGTTATAAGAATGAGCAGTCAAATATACAGATGGGTTCAGCCAAACTCAGTCATTTCAGCCTCATGTGTGATAGATTCTTAATTTCATTAGATTTTTCAGGTTTCTTCAGAACTCTAAATAATCTCTATGTAACTAGTGTTAGAATAGACGTACTGCAATATAGAAAATACTCTGATAGATGCTGTAAGATCAGTTTACGGCGGCAGATAACAATGTATAACCGCAATACATCATTTTTAGAAAACATTTACTGCAACAGATACCAGACAACACATAACAATGCTATTTATAGGCAAAAATATATAAGATAAAATATAACTGTGATACATAATGTAATATAGGTGCATAATATACATACTGTAAGTGTTATATAGTGACAACACTGCGACATATAGCAATGTATATTATATATAACGATGTTAAAATATGATGTAATACTGCAGCAGATAACAATTCATAACTGTGATACATCATAATTTTATATAGGGACAAAATGCTGCAGCAGATAATATTATGTAACCGAGATACATCACAATGTTATATTGCGATGTGATACTGTGTCAGATAACAATTTGATTTGTGATACATAATAGTGATATTCAGTATACAGAAGATACCATGTACTGTATATTGTTTAAAGTGACCTGTGGAGAGAAAGGCACATATTCATCTATTACACATTGTCTCTGTGTGACAGTAGTGCAGTGCCGGACCTCCCTGTCCCACCCAGTAATACCGGGGCAGATAACTATATATAACCATGGTACATGATAATATATATAGAATTCTTTTAAAATGTTTTAAATAAATGTTATCTATTTTTACACTTTTTGCCCCCACCTTCAAGGAAGTGACAGTACTAATCAGGAAAGCTTGCCCAAGGACTGGCCTGGTAAAGTGGTAAGCAGACCCTATCTGCTTCGTGCCAGTATTCATGATATTCCTTGATAAATGATGGCGACAAGTTGTCATCACTGATGGCCACAAATAGTTGTTCCTGCTACATAGGTCCCTATGCCATTGAACTGGATCTCTGGCTTTTATCACAAATATAATTAGTCAATCCTTTAACTGAAAAAAATATATATTTATTTTCATTATTTAGTAATCACCTGGTGATGATAGTGGACTCATGGGGTGTCAGAATTACTTTGCTATAAAGGTATATAATGATAAATAATATATATTTATATTTTAAAATGTAATTGCTGGGAGAGATGTCTTTATTAGTATAATAAGAAACCTTAACATGTCAGAGTGGCGATTAAATATGAAATGTATCTTGTATTGTGCTGCCGGCCTCCCCCATGGATGATCTCCGCTCTCCTGTACTGCTCAGAGAAGACAATCAGCCAGAATACAACGCAATGTAGGCGGCTTTCAGCCAATGACACTTTAGTTTTATCAGTTTATTTGGCTATTGTAGAACTACAAAGCACAGCATGTCCTGCCAGAGGGCAAGCTGGAACGTGTAGTTTCAAAGTAACTGGAGAGCCATAGGTTACACTGATACTTTCAGCATATTCATGGTACCTAAAATATCCTTAAGAGTTGGGGACCCCATCATGCCCTATGTGCTGTGTGCTTGTCCTCACGTCCCGTTACCTGGGCTTATTCATGTGCTTCTACCATAGCATCTCACCAGTGACCCCATCATGCCCTAGTATGGCACTGGCCGTAATGTTTTTTCTATCCATCTAAACTTGCCCCCACTGTTAGCCATGCCCCCTCCCCAGCAAACTTCAGGTAGGGGGGACACAGCATTAATTTGCTCCAGGTTCCATGGCTCCATGTGACACCTCTGACTGCTATTTAATGCTGGAGTTTGCAGAACTGTTACATGTGCTGTATATAAGTTATGGGGGCAATAACAGAAATAATCATGTGGCACTAATTATTATTATCTCCGATTGCTTCTCTGTCCCACTCCATCCCCTCACTGCTGCTCTATACCTTCCCGCCACCCTTGCTCCACCCCACTGACATATTTACCCTGTTCCCTAAAGGTCTTCCTTCTCTCTGGCTATGTCTGTCCCATCTCCCTAGCAGTGGGAGCCGTTGGACTCGCTCCCCGGGTCCCAACGCACATGCATTTAGGAGACGTAATAGACCGTAGATAATTTTTTATATAGCTATAAAGGGGCACTGTTTATTATTTAAATAAGGGAACACTAATGTATTATTTTTCTCTACGTGGCAATCTATTCTTTATATTATTTATGGAGAGGGCAACTCTTGTAGCGCAAACACTTGTGGCACTAGAAGTGGGAGTATGCTCCCGAGCCCATATGCATGCTAGTAATTCTAGCAAGCAATAATAGTCATGGTCTGTCCAACTTATAAATTATATAATGTAACCTAGGGTCCAGATATTCAGCATTGAGCTGGTTCTCTTTACTGTAGATCATTTTTGGGCCCCCTTAGAAGACCATGCCCGATGCTAAGACCGGATGTGTTTACATCACATTGGATGTGATTTCATGTAAGGAAAGGTTTTGTGATCTACAACACAATATGACAAGTCCATTTGTAAAGTAATGTTTGAAAGTGACGTCTACATTTATAGCAGGATTCATGCTCAGCTCTGAGGAGCAGGTTTATCTTTTCATCTCTCAGTTATTTTAATCCCTTCTATTAGCTGCTAGTGGTGCAGTGCGGAGCTGGGTGTATGTGAATAAATGTGTCATACATATTACTTTATTATTTTAATACTTAATAATGTATAAAGATGATATTTAGAAATATTATATACAGATATTACTACAGCAAATAGCAAAGTATAAGCAACATATTTAATATTCTGATTTTTTTTCTTTGCATGATAAAATATGGGTTATCATGTGAAGAATAGCGGGCCTTGCAGCCAGCAACACCAACAAAAAAACACTCTGGATGTACAGTAGGGGGGAATAAGTAACTGAGATGGAGCTGGCAGCCCATAGTAGAGGAGATAGATCTGAGAGTCAGTCACAGAGGAGAAGAAGATGGGAGTCATTATTAGAGCAGATTGAACAGGGAGCCAGTCACAATAGAGAAAGAAGTCAATAGCCTTTTACTGAGGAGATGGAGCCATGAGTAACTTGAGGTGTGGCAAGGTTCCCGACGTGGGACCCCATGGAGTCCCAGGATCAGTAAAATGGATGTGCTGGATGAGAAAAGCAATACACAGTATTGTAGCAGGAAGTGTCTGCTTAATAATGTCTGTTAGTAGCACTTACCTTGTCTGAAGAGGGTTGCCACCATCGCTGGAACATTGGCTAGTGAGTATGCACTGTTCTTCATTATTGGTAAGCCTCCATCTATAAAGCTTGAGGATCAGCTAGTCAAGAAATGGCATTTTGAATCTGTGCCTTTTTTGAGCCATTGAGGACTTCTATCAAGTTTACTGAGCACATTTGGTCGTGGCGAACGAATCACAGATTGCACAGTTTTGATCCCCCACTTCACTCTTTCGTTTATTACCTGGTCTAGCAGGAAAAGCTAAGTCCAATAGCGAAGGTCAAAAACAGAAGAAATTTGAACGAAGAGGACCCTATACTGTAATAGAGACCAATATTTAAACACAATACATAACAATTCTATACACTGTAAGGAATATTTATAATTATGTTTAGCCCTGATGCATAATTTTATAGAACACTACTACTGCAACAGATAGCATGTTATCGAAATACATATCAATGCTATATACAAAGGCACAAATACATGAGTCAACAACATATAACTGACGCAGAGCTTCTTTCGAAGGAAAAGGAGGAAGGTGAGTTGCAGACTTTTTCAGACAGTGACAACCTTCAGCAGAATTCTGATTCGTGCGTCCAGGGAGGGGAGGCCCTTATCCTGGTGGTCCGACATGTTTTGAAAATCCCAGACGAGGAAGTCACGGTATCTCCAGATGCATATTTATTTGGAACAAAGCAGAGGTCTTCAATTTCATTCCCTTTTTCACAGGAATTAAATGCACAATTATCTACAGCTTGGCAGCATCCTGACAAGAAATTTCAGATGCCCAAACAGTTTTTGTCCATTTACCCATTTCCAAAGTCAGCACTGAAAAATGGGAAGCTCCTCCAGTAGATGCGTCGGTCTCTTGACTCTCCAAAAAGACCACGTTACCTGTTCCTATGGCTACAGCTCTGAAGGAAAGTTCCAATTGTAAGCTGGAATCCTCCTAACTATCCATATACCCTGCAGCAGGAGTGTTGCTTCATCCTGCTTTGGTTGGCTCTTGGGTCAACAAAGCTGTGGAAAGATGGGCGGAATAGTTGGTAAGTGGACTTGAAGCAAGAGTGTCTAGATCCAAACTTATTGTTCTAGCCAAACACATTCGTGAGTCTACTGTATTCCTTGGTGAGGCATCTAAGGACATAGGTCAGGTCAGATCCAGAATCTCTGCATCAGCTATTGCTGCCCACAGAGCTCTATGGCTGCGAGCCTGGCAAGTGGATTCTGACTCCAAGAAAGTGGTGGAAGGCCTTCCTTTTACTGGGGATATCCTTTTTGGACCTGAATTGGACAAATAGGTCTCCCAGGCTACAGGTGGTAAGTCTACCTTTTTGCTCTCTACTGCTCCTATGCCACGTCGCCCTCAGACAGGTCCTTCTTTTCGTTCCTTCTGGGCTGCTCATTCTTTTCAAGGTCATTCACGTGGTACCTCCTCAGTTTCTGGTGGAGGTAGGGGCAGAGCTCGACAGTCTGGTGCAGCCTGCCATCTGGATCCAAAGCCTGCTGAAAAACCTTCTGCAAGACAGGCTCCTAACCCACCTTGGAGATTCCAAGGTGAGGGCTCACCTTTTGCGATTCAAGGATGCTTGGTTTCAAACCACTTCATCAGTTTGGATCTGAAATCTGGTGTCTCTGGGGTACAAGATTGCAGCACCCCTTCTACATTGGTTTTTCACCACAGGTCTTCCCGTCTCCTAGCAAAAGCAAAGGTTGCTTTTGCAAGCAATTCAGAAGCTTGTGGATTCCAAAGTTCTGAATCCTGTTCCAGCCCATCAGCATTGTCTGGATTTTTACTCCAATCTCTAGTTCCGAAACCAGATAGCTCCGTCAGGCCTATTTTGAATCTGATATCATTAAATCCTTATATGGCATTTTAGAGATTCAAGATGGAGTCTCTTCACTCAGTGATTGAGGGTCTGGAACAGGGAAATTTCTTAGCATCCATGCATGTCAAGTATGCTTATCCCCATGTCCAGATTTGAAACCACATCAGGAGTTTCTCGATTTGCTATTAAAGAGGAACACTTTCAGTTTCATGCTCTTCTCTTCGGTCTGACATCGGCACCTAAGATCTTTACCAAGGTATTGTCAGTGGTGATCACTCATCTCAGATCGTTAGGGGTAACTGTTGTTCCGTATCTGGACGACCTACTCATCAAGGCTCAATCTGTTCAGATTCTCCACAACCATGTAGTCTTGACATACCAGGTTCTTATCCATCATGGATGGATAATCAATTTTCAGAAGTGCAATCTGATTTCATCTCAATGCCTCCAATTTCTGGGTATGATCTTGGATATGGCTGCTCTTTGCATCTTCCTCCCAGTGGACAAGGCTAATGCAATTCGTCAGCTTGTCATTCTGGTTCTCAAACCAAAGCGGGTGTCCATTCACCTATGCATTTGTCTTCTAGGGAAGATGGTGGCCTCTTTCGAGGTTCTTCAGTTCGGAAGATTTAATTTTCCTCCCTTCCAGTTGTGGTCCGGATCACATCTTCATATGCACTGCCTGGTACGGTTGCCACTTCAGGTACAAATTTCCCTTCTTTGGTGTATTCAGCTCAGCCACAGATGCCAGTCTAAAGAGGCTGGGGTGTGATGGTTCGGGATCATCACTTCCTGGGCCACTGGTCCCGAAAGGAGTCGAGTTTACCAATCAATGTCCTGGAACAAAGATCACTTTTCAATGCCCTTTGGGAAGCAGTTCCTCTGCTGGATGGACAGCCGGTCTGCGTCCAATCTGACAACGGAATGGCCGTCGCATACATAAATCATCAAGGAGGGACTTGCAGTTGCATGGTCATGCGAGAGGTAAATTGTATTCTTCAATGGGCGGAGCTCTATTTGGTGGTGATATCAGCAGTGTTCATTCCGGGAGTGGAAAATTGGGAGGCTGACTACCTCAGTCATCAGGACATCTATCCCGGAGAATGGGCTCTTCACTTGGAAGTTTTTCTACTAACAAGGAAGTGGTGTATGCCAAAAGTAGATCTCATGGCCTCCAGACACAATCATTAAGTACCCAGATATTGTTCCAGAACTCGAGACCCGATTGCAGAGAGTATTGGCACTCTGGCAGTTCATTGGAGTTACAACCTTGTGTACCTCTTCTCCCGTTTTCCTCTTCTTCCACAGGTTCTCAAGCAGATCAAGAGGGAAATGGCAACTGTGGCTCTGAACTGGCCACAGAGGGCTTGGTTCTCTGATCTTCAGCAGCTCCTCATAGAGAATCCCTGGCCATTGCCTCTTTGGGCAGATCTTCTAATTCAGGGTCCTTGCCGTTGCCCAGACTTACAGCGGCTGCATTTAACGGAGTCCAATATCTTAAGATGCACTGGTGTTCCAGATACTGTGATCCCTACCATGCTCCGTGCTCGTAAACCGATCACTTTGGCTCAATATCACTGTATCTGGCGTGCTTATGTAGCCTGGTGTAAACAATGGAGATTTACACTACTGCCTTTTGGATTTCCCGACTCCTTGTTTTCCTTCATTCAGGGTTGGAGGCTGGCTTGCACCTTGGTTCTTTAAAGGTTCAGGTATCAGCATTGTCGACCTTTTTTCAGTGCCGTCTTGCCTTACTTCTGCAGGTTCAGACTTTTTTACAGGGGGTACTTCATATTCAGCCTCCCTTTATCCCACCTACAGCCTCGTGGGATCTTAAAAATGTAGTACTAACTTTTCTCCAATCTTCCAGTTTTGAACTCTTAGAGGATGTGGACCTTAAGCTTATTACTTGGAAACAGTTCTTCTTTTGGCTCTAGCTTCGGCTAGGAGGGTTTCCGAATTAGGAGCTCATTTTTCATGATGATCATGCAGAACTCTGTACTAAGGCATCCTTTTTACCGAAGGTGGTTTCTGCCTTTCACATCAATTAGCCGATTGTTGTTCCAGTGTTGTCGGATACTTCTCAATCTTCACTCACCCTGCATGTCATTTGGGTTCTACGGATTTATGTGGCCCGTACCGCTGCCTTACAGAGGTCTGATGCCTTGTTTGTTCTTTATGATGCTTTCAAATGAGGTTGGCCTGCTTCTAAGCAGACATTAGCCAGATGGGTTCGGCTAGTCATTCGACAGGCCTATATTTTTGGTGGCCGTCTGCTTTGGTCACTATTTCTGCCTATTCCACTTACTCCGTTGGAGCCTCCTGGGCTGCTTCTAGGGGCACTTCTGCTTCCCAGTTATGCCATGTGGCCACCAGGTCTACGGTCCATACCTTTTGATAGTTTTTATCGGTTTGATACATTGTGGCCTCGGAATCTAGTTTTGGTTGCAGGTTTCTCAGGGCTCTCCCACCCAGGGGAGAAAACTTTGAGATGTCCCCAGTGTATTGATCTCCAGTGTACCCTGGTGGATGAAAGAGAAAATAGGATTTTGGTACTTACCAGTAAAATCCCTTTCTCCGATTCCAACAGGGGACACTGGACGCCTGTCCAGCACTGCTTTACCTGCCATTGTATTCTGTTTTGTACACATGTTGACTGTTCTGGTTATGTATGTTCTTTTGGCTTTGCCATTTTCTTGTTTGACTCCTCCTCAATTGTATCTTATGATTCTGTTCAGTCTCCTCAGGCTCCAATTGTCTACTGGGGCTTCTGGGGGATAGAGGGGTAGGAGTCACTCACACTTATAAATTTAAAGTGCCAGCTACACTCATCTCCCAGTCTATACCCCAGTGTATTGATCTCCAGTGTCCCCTTTTGGAATTGGAGAAAGGGATTTTACTGGTAAGTACCAAAATCCTATTTTAGCCCTGATATATAATTATATAGAACACTATTACTGCAAAGATAACAGCAAGTAACAGAAATACATATCAATGCTACATACAAAGGCACAAATGCATAAGTCAACATCATATATCCGTTGTTACATAACAATTTAATATTGTTATGGAATACCACGGCAAATTAAAATATATAGTAGAAATCTATAATGGTGTAATATTAGAACATTAATCTGCATCATAAAACAACTCATATATAACAATGTTAAAAAATTATGTAAAACTGCGCCAAATAATAATGCATAATTGTGATACAGCAAACTTTTAAAAAGGGACAAAATGCTATGGCTGATAACATTATACAACTGTGATATCAAACAATGCTATAATGCAACATAACAGTGCAGCTGATTACAATTTAAACTGTGATACATCATTTTATATACAGCAAGAGCAAGCTAATACTGTGTCACAAAACAATATATAACTGCCATACATATTACTTTATTATTTTAATACTTAATTATGTATAAACATAATATTAAGAAATATTATATACAGTAATATTACTACAGCAAATAACAAAGTATAAGCAACATACTTAATAATCTGATTTTTTTTGTTGCATGATAAAATATGGGTTATCATGTGAAGAGTATGGGGCCTTGCAGCCAGCAACACCAAGAAAAAAAAACACTTAGGAAATACATCTAGGGGGGAATAAGTAGAAGAGATTGAACAGGAAGTCAGTCACAATAGAGATGGAACTCAAGAGCCGTTTACTGAGGAGATGGAGCCATGAGTCACTTGAGGAGGTGTGGCAGGGTTCTCGTCGTGGGACCCCATGGTGCCCCAGGATCTGTAAAATGGACGTGCTGGATGAGTAAAGCATTACACAGTACTGTAGCAGGAAGTGTCTGCATCCATCTATAAAGCTTGAGGATCAGCTAGTCAGGAAATTACATTTTTGAGCCATTCAGGACTTCTGTCAAGTGGACCGAGCATAGGTTTTAGTGGAAAACAAATGAAAGATTGCACAGTTTTCTCCCCCTCTTCACTCTTTCGTTTATTACCTGATCTAGCCAGAAAAGCGGAGTCCAATAGCGAAGGTCAACAACAGAAGGAATTTGAATGAAGAGGACCCTCTACTGCGACATTGTTAAATTTACCTAGGGTACCCCGTGTAAACCCCTAGAACCCACTGGAGGAGGTCTTCTGTTGCTCCCTTAGAACAGATTACATTTACTAGTACTTAGGCGGCCACCTGGACGTACACTAGGGGTAGTAGGGGTTTACACAGATCCCCTAGGAGGACCAGAGTAAATAGTGACAGCTAAAGAGTCAGTGACTGAAGCACAGTTAGTCCATCAGAAGATTAGAATGCGGCTTTGAGGGCCAGAGATGCGGCTTGAACTGGTAATGTGGCTGGGGAGCTGCTGGTGAGATGCGGCTTGAGAGCCGGTAGTGTGGATGGAGAGCCAGTGATGAAATGCGGCTTTGAGAGCCGGTAATCTGGCTGGAGAGCTGCTGGTGAGATGCGGCTTGAGAGCCGGTAGTGTGGCTGGAGAGCCGGTGGTGAGATGTGGCTTTGAGAGTCGGTAGTGTGACTGGAGAGCCAGTGATGAGATGTGGTTTAGAGACGGTAGTGTGGCTGGAGAGCTGGTGGTGAGATGTGGCTTGAGAGCCAATAGTGTAGCTGGAGAGCACACGGACCATGCAGCAAAGCAGGGAGAACTGGTGAGATGCGGCTTGAGAGCCGGTAGTGTGGATGGAGAGCCAGTGATGAAATGCGGCTTTGAGAGCCGGTAATCTGGCTGGAGAGCTGCTGGTGAGATGCGGCTTAAGAGCCGGTAGTGTGGCTGGAGAGCTGGTGGTGAGATGTGGCTTTGAGAGCTGGTAGCATGGCTGGAGAGCTAGTGGCAAGATGCGGTCTACAACCGGTAGTGTGGCTGGAGATCCAGTGGTGAGATGCAGCTTGAGTGCTGGTAGTGTGGCTAGACAGCTGGTGGTGAGATGCGGCTTGAGAGCCGGTAGTGTGGCTGGAGAGCCGGTGGTGAGATGTGGCTTTGAGAGTCGGTAGTGTGACTGGAGAGCCAGTGATGAGATGTGGTTTAGAGACGGTAGTGTGGCTGGAGAGCTGGTGGTGAGATGTGGCTTGAGAGCCAATAGTGTAGCTGGAGAGCACACGGACCATGCAGCAAAGCAGGGAGAACTCACAGGAAATGCTGAGTCTGGTAACAGGAACCGGAAAGGCACATATGGAGATGCTATAGCCGGCAAAGGGATGAGGAACCAATCAGATTAATAGATGATCATCTTGTGCTCCCAGTAACCCGTGATGTTGTCCGGCATCCAGGTTGCTTAGAAACTGATGGTGCAATTTGCACACGGGAGGTGGGAGTGGACGTGTTGTCTGCAGTGTTGGAAAGTGACAAGTCATGCCGGTGACTTGTAACAGTACACCCCCCTTGATGAGGGGTTAAGAAACCCCTAAAACCTGTTTGTCAGGGAAATCATTAAATAAGTTTTTCTTTAAAAGACATCTCAGGAACCCAAGACCTCTCTTCAGGACCATAAACCTTCCAATAAACCAGGAATTGTAGACGTTCTCGAGAAAACCTGAAATCTAAAATCTTTTCAATCACATACTCCTGTTGTCCTTGAACCACGATTGAAGGAGGTCTAAGTGGACATCTGGATCTAAATTTTGAGGAGTAAAAGACCGGTTTCAATAAGGAACAATGAGAAGTATTAATAATACGTAGGGAATTAAGCAGTTTAAGTCGGAAAGCAACAGGATTAACCTGAGCAATGATCTGGAAATGACCAATGAATCTGGGACCTAATTTTTGTGTGGGTTGTTGCAGTTTGAATTTGTTGTAGCCAGCCAAACCCAATATCCAATCTTGAACGCACATGGTCTCCAATGTTTGTCTGCAAGGTTCTTGGAGCATATAGAAGTTTTAAGTAGACACTGGCAATCCTTGTTCCAAATGGAGCGCAGCTGAGCAACCAAGGATGGAGATGTAGACACCCTGGTATTGGGCTCAAAGTCATTGGTCCTGTGATGTTGTCCAGTGATGCAGAAAAATGGAGAAACTGAGAATGCAGAATGACATGAATTATTGAAGGCAAACTCTGCCAAAGGCAAATGAGCAGCCCAATCATTATGACATTTAGATACAAAACAATGGAGATATTGCTCCAGAGATTTATTGGCTCATTCCGTCTGCTCGTTGGACTGTAGACAGACTAAGGCAAATCCCTAATGAGAAGCAAACATTCTTCCAGAATTGGGCAAAGAACTGTTTTCCCCGGTCAGACACATTATCAAATGGTAACCCGTGAAAACAAAAAACATGCTGGAGAAACAAAACAGAAAGTTCCTTAGCTATGAGAAGCATGAGCAGGGGTTTGAAATGTGCCATCTTGCTGAAGCAATCAACCACAGTCCAAATAACAGAATATCGAGAAGATGTATGGAGATCGACAATGAAGTCCATGGCTATGTGCATCCACAGTCTTCTGGGAATGGATAAAGGTAGTAGGAAGCCAGGAGGAGCTACCTGTGGAGTCTTATTCTGATCACAGATGTCACAGGCAATGAAGGCCACCATACCGAATGGGAAAGTAATTCATTTGTCTTGGAAATGCCTGGATGGCCAATGGCTTTTTGGGAGTAAAATTCGAACAGAACCGCTTCTTGGAGTCTTTGAGGAATGAACAGGTCCGGTGGGTTTCTCAGATGGAGCTTCTGACTGACCAGTTTGAAGAGAATCAGCCAAATTGCATGCAACTGGCAGATGAATAAGGGAGGCCACAATGGTATGATGAACCTCCAATAATAATTGTCGAACCCAGGAAAGCATTGGATGGCTTTAAGGTTGGTAGGCTGTGCCCAGTCCAAGATCGCCTTGACCTTACTCTGGTCCATGGAGAAACCTTGAGAGGAAATTATGTACCCTAAAAAGGAAGCTTCAGAAACCTCAAATTCACATTTCTCGAGTTTAGCAAAAAGCTGATTTTCATGTAACATTTCCAATGCCTTCCGGACATGGAGACGATGTTATTCCAGGGTCGAGGAAAAAATCAGGATATCGTCCAGATAAACGACAGCGAAGTCACCCAAGAACTCATGGAGAACATCATTAATTAGGTCTTGGAAGACAGCTGGAGCATTAGACAGCCCAAATGGCATGACCAAGTACTCATAGTGGCCAGAATGAGTATTAAAAGCTGTCTTCCATTCATCTCCTCTTTGAATCCGGATCAAGTTATAGACCCCCCGGAGATCTTGGAGAAGATGGTTGCTTCGCGTAATTGATTAGAAAGGACGGAAATCAAAGGTAGGGGATAGGAATTTTTTACATTTATGTTATTTAGCCCCCTGTAATGTATACACAGCCTGAGTGAGCTGTCTTTTTTCTCGACAAAGAAGAATCCTGCCCCGGCAGGTGATTTGGAAGGGGGGATGAACCCCTTTGCCAGTGCATCTTGGATATATTCTTCCATGGCCTTGTTCTCTGGAATTGACAATGCATATAAGCATCCATTAGGAATCTTAGCACCAGGAATCAGGTTGATGGCACAGTCATAAGGTCGATGAGGTGGAAAAGTGTTGGCCTTTTGTTGGTATAAGACATTGGAGAACTCAGAGTATTGCGGAGGAACTACAGAAGACTGTACTAAAACAGATGGTTGTATTACCCGAACTGAGAGACACTTAGACTGACATCTGGAGCTCCACTTAACAATTTCACCGTTCTCTCAATCATGAATCCTAAGCCATGGAAGGCCCAAGACGATAGGTGCCAGGGGGCAATGTATGAGAAAAAAGGAGATTTCTTCAGGATGTAGCAGACCGATGGACAGATGGATGAGCGGCATCTGAGAAGTTATTACACCAAAAGGAAAGATCTGGACATCTAACCCACAAATGGAAATTGGGTGATCTAGAGGCACAGCAGTAGCCCCCAGGGTACGAAAGAAGGACAAGTCCATGAAATTACCAGCCGCACCACTGTCAAGAAATGTGGAGGTAGTACATTTCTCTCCAAAGATCAGCAAAATTGCAGGTACTAAAACAGAATCCTTCGGGGAAACCGATGTGGGGCCTAAATTTAATTTCCATTGAACATTTAGGCCTTCCCTTTTACTGGCTTGTTTGGACAGTTACTAACAGAATGTCCTCTGCCACCGCAGTACATAAAAAGACCCAAGGGAATGTCTTCTATGTTTCTCCTTAGGAGGCAGATGAAAGGCTCCAAGCTGCATAGGCTCTTCTGCTTCAGGAGGAGGTCCCCAGAGACACTAGGAGAACAAGTGGGAAGATCCTTCTCATGTTTTCATTCACAAAGATGACAATCAATGCGAATTACTAGGTGCATGAGATCATCAAGTGTTTCTGATACAAGGTGCTGAACCAAGATATAATTGATAGGTTCAGACATCTCCAGATGGAACTGGCTACGAAGAGTGGGATCATTCCAACCAGAGTCCACTGCCCATCTACAAAACTCATGCATTAATCTTCTGCAGCCCTTGTTTAAGTGAGTGAAGACTGGCCTCCACCATAACAGCCTCATCTGGGTCATTGTAGAGGAGACAATGCTTTAAAAAAGGCTTCCACAGAGAGAAGGGCACTATGAGTCGAAGGTAACCCGAAAGCCCAGGTCTGAGGATCACCGTGAAGGAGAGAAATACCCAATTCAACCCGTTGTGCCTTGGTTCCAGAGGAAATGGAGCATAGTTTAAAATAGAGTTTACAACTTTCCTGGAAGTTAAGGAACTCCTTGCAATCGCCCGAAAATAGGTCAGGGAGATGCATCTTGGGTTACTTGACACTCATCTGAGCAGAAGTGGAACGAACATCTTCTACCCTGAGGGAGAATTCCTGCACCTTCTTAGTAAGGATTTGAATCTAGCCCACCAGAACCTGAGCAGGATTCTGTGAAGGATCCATAGAGTCACTACTGTTTTTGATCCGGCTATAATGTTACGGTTACCTAGGGTACCCGTGTAAGAACCCAGTGGATGAGGTCTTCCGCCACTAACAACCACCTGTTGTACCCTTAAAACAGATTACATTCACTGGAACAGGCGGCCGCCTGGACTTACACTCGGGGTAGTAGGGGTTTACACAGATCCCCTAAGAGGACCAGAGTAAATAGTGACAGCTAAAGAGTCAGTGACTGTAGCACAGTTAGTCATCAGAAGAATAGAATGTGGCTTTGAGCGGGTTGTGTGGCTGGAAAGCGAAAAGACAAAGGATATATAGGCGCTAGTAAAAAAATAAATACATTTATTGCAATATATAACAAATAAACAAAAAAAGGAAAAATAATAAAAAACTATAAAGATCATAAGTTAGAAACAATACAGAATAAAACCATGTATGTATAGTAAAAATATATACTGGATAAATAACAGCGTAATATATCTAATAGATCAAAATATGCTAAAAATAATGGTGAATATACCAATATACAATTAAATACAATGTTGCAAGAGCTTAGTAATAAAATGTATCAAACCTAAAAGTATGCTACTGTAAGAAAGTTTCCATCACTAAGATTCTTAGTGGTATAACAAAAATATGCGTATAGGATATTATAAACACATCAGGGACTGATAGTGGTATTATAGAACATAGTCAGGACGTGATGTCCAGCTTAATGTGATGTGAACCACAAAGTTGATATTTCATTTGAATACGTTTAGTCCGGTGTAGAAGTTAATAATTCAAGCATTTATCACAATTGGCATTGTACTTCCATATCACACAAAAAGAAGATTATGCCCCATAGATTATGGGGATATCGGTATGGTGGAGGGTAATTTTTTCAGATATAGAAAAAAGGAAGGAACATGCATGCAAAAATGGTTATATAACCTGTGTCCTTCTAATTATTTAGTTTGAAAGCTTACGTGATCCAGAAAGCGTCCACTGTGTCAGCGTGTGACTTATATGCTGACTCGCGGCTCAGCTGCTGTCCGTATCTAGCCACTTTGGTACCACGGTAGTTGGGGTGTTACGAAGTGTATGGTAAAAAAAAACACCTCACTCCGCAGACAGCAAATATTGGATGTAAACCAGCCTAATCCTGCGTGTCACCTCCTGTGCCGCAATCTTGAATTTGAGATTGTACAGTGGTACTGATATATAGATCATCAGATGTCACTCCTTTTCCCGGCTTATACTGCTCTCCACCCCAATGGATGTTAATGCGTTTCTCCGCCTCTTTTAGTAGTTCAGCTGCTTCCTCAGAACAGTGTGTGCGATTACTCTCCCGGTAACTCCTTATAAGCTCTGCTCTACTAATTCAGCAGAGCGCCAGCTGTTACATTAACCCATCAAATACCTCCGCATGCGTTCAAACTGGGTTAACCTTAATTCCTTGTCAGCTTACTACTTGGTGGAAATAAAATTATATTTATGGCAATTTGTCACGGGAGAGACTCATTTCATACATAACAGATTTGATCACATAGATATGATTATTTAGCTTTGCTCACACAGGATATGAAAACCATTATATGCATATATCCTTATTTATAAGCAAAGTGGAAAATGTTCCTTTTCAAAGTCTTTTTATGGACATCACTATTCCCTGTCAATTTAGGTGGATTGTTCTTTTACTTTTAATAGGTGTGATTTACAGCTGACTCTAATCCATGAATCCCACACTTTTTGCTGACAACCTTTTGAAAATAGACCACCATCTAATCCTATATCATTCTAATGCATCAAATGTCATCCTGGTTACTAAAACCATCTAGTTTTACATATGGTATATTGAGTTAATTACACATTGCGAATGGAATCAGAGAAGAAAACTACTTTTATGTCCACATACTAGCACACAGATGTCTCTCTTAATATTCCTAGTATACAGACAGATAAATCACTAAATAGTAAACCCAATTGGAAAAAAGAAAGAAAAAAGGTATATACACTATGTATTTAAAATTAAGAAGGACAAAATGAAATTGATACACCATTAACCAATCATCAGACAGATGTATAGTGTTGGGGCCAAGGAAGAAAACTCACGGGAACCAGGTGGGTCTCCCATCCAATGGCCAGCCACTTTAATGCATGCTTAGCTTTTTATCCTATACCTCTATCTATACACATGTGCTACTGCATGGTAGTGCTTGAGTCACCATAATTCTTTGGAGGACAACTTTAGATCAGACTAAAAAATAGAGATCTTAGGGTTCTCAAGATCAATTAATATGGAAAACATTATTATAACTAAAAACATATGAAACCTAAAATCTAATAATATAAATTTGTATGAGGAATTGTAATCAATTATCCAAGGGTGGTTGCCCAAGCATACCCAAGAAAGGAACATCCCCTAAAAAAATAAAATAGCCCACCCCATATAGACCAAGGTTACCCATGCAGATCTGTATCGTACATATAAATCTCATATGTAACAAATATAGATCTATCTCTTCTATTTCTTACTGGATATCATAAAAAGGGGGATGGCTAATAAAACTACCGAATATTGTTTAATTCCACAGTGTCATTAAGACCTTGTGGTATAAGGGTTCGAAGTCTAAAGATCCAGTACGCTTCTCTTCTGCATAAATTCTTGTACCTAGCCCCTCCTCTTATGGTAGGTTTAACATGATCAATGGCTTTGATCGTTACACCTTCAATGTTAACCCCTTGATACCCCACCACATGTTTGGATAATGAGTGCATATTGAATTTCTTCAGGATGTTCCTCCTATGCTCCATAAACTTAACATGCAGAGGTCTAGTTGTCCGTCCGACATATTGAATGCCACAGCCACATTCAACTAAGTAGATCACAAATGATGACCTACAATTTAAAAAGTCTTTAATAGAAAATGTCTCTTGTGACACAGTATAGACAAAATTGATACTCTTTTTTTTTTCTTTGCTGTGTTTGCACGTAGTACAGTTGGTCTTACCACATCTGAAAAGAACCTGTGGGTTTTGGAGGGAGCCAGTCAGTATGACTGGTGATCTTGGATGTTGGCCTCTTAAAGTGACTAGGAGCTAGCTTGGCTTTGAGGTTTTCAGACTTTCTAAATATCACTGCTCTACTGTCCAAAAGGGATGGGCCTAAAAGTATATCTGATTTTAATATGGGGAGGTTCTTCTGGATAATCCTTCTAATGTCTGTAGTATAAGAATTACAAGTGGTGACAAAGGCTATGTTCTATCAGTATTTTCACTGACATTTTTGTTCCTTTTCATAGACAAAACTCTATCAGTGGCATGGACCTCTCTATATGCTTGATTATTATTATTTCAGGTGTTGGGTCTTTAACAAATAATCTTTTAGGTTTGTTTTGTTGATACGCACTTACAAAGTTATGTTCAGAATTTAAGTTCTTATATAAGAAATACATCTCACTTTCTAAATCTTATAAAAAGTATACAATGGAAAAAGAGTTATTTATTTATGGGTACTGCCATGGGAACCAGGTTTGCCCCAAGTTTTGCTAACCTCTATATGCGTAGGTTTGAGGAGGAATACATATAGGGTGGTGGGCTCGGGGTGAACCTGGTTCTCTATGGCAGGTATATAGATTACCTTTTTTTGTTTGGGATGGAGATGGGGATTCACTACAAATATTTTTGGAGAGTCTAAATAGTAATAACTATGGGTTAAAATTCACTAATACCGTTAGTGTACAATCCATCAATTATCTGGACATAACACTTTAAAGTGGAAACAGATAATTGCATCACTACCAGCACATATATTAAGGAGGTAGATCAGAGTCAGTATCTTCACTATAGAAGCAACCATATTAAGACCTGGAAAGATAATATTCCAAAGGGGCAGTTTCTCTGTATTAAAAGAAACTGCTCTAGACCTGAGGATTTTGAGAACCAGGCCAATAAACTGTACAATTCCTTCATTGAACAGGGTTACCCAGCACAATTATTGGATCAAGCAATTAGGGAGGTCCATACCACTGACAGAGTTTTGACTATGAAAAGGAATAAAAATGTCAGTGTAAATACCAATAGAACATTAGCCTTTGTCACCACTTCTAATTCTTATACTAGAGACATTAGAAGGATTATCCAGAAGAACCTCCCCATATTAAAATCAGATATACATTTAGGCCCTTCTCTTTTGGACAATAGAGCAGTGATATTTAGAAAGTCCGAAAACCTCAAATCCAAGCTAGCTCCTAGTCACTTTAAGAGGCCAACATCCAAGATCACCAGTCATATTGACTGGCTCCCTCCAAAACCCACAGGTTTTTTTCAGATGTGGTAAGACCAACTGTACTATGTGCAAACACACCAAAGAAAAAAAGATTATTAATTTGTCTCTACTGTGTCACAAGAGATATTTTCTATTAAAGACTTTTTCAATTGTAGGTCATCATTTGTGATCTACTTAGTTGAATGTGGCTGTGGCATTCAATATGTCGGATGGACATCTAGACCTATCTGGTTCCCATGAGTTTTCTTCCTTGGCCCCAACACTATACATCTGTCTGATGATTGGTTAATTGTGTATCAATTTCATTTTGTTCTTCTTAATTTTAAATACATAGTGTATATACCTTTTTTTCTTTCTTTTTTTCCAATTGGGTTTACTATTTAGTGATTTATCTGTATGTATACTAGGAATATTAAGAGAGACATCTGTGTGCTAGTATGTGGACATAAGAGTAGCTTTCTCCTCTGATTCCATTCACAATGTGTAATTAACTCAATATACCATATGTAAAACTAGATGGTTTTAGTAACCAGGATGACATTTGATGCATTAGAATGATATAGGATTAGATGGTGGTCTATTTTCAAAAGGCTGTCAGCAAAAAGTGTGGGATTCTTGGATTAGAGTCAGCTGTAAATCACACCTATTAAAAGTAAAAGAAAAATCCACCTAAATTGACAGGGAATAGTGATGTCCATAAAAAGACTTTGAAAAGGAACATTTTCCACTTTGCTTATAAATAAGGATATATGCATATAATGGTTTTTATATCCTGTGTGAGCAAAGCTAAATAATCATATCTTTGTTATCAAATCTGTTATGTATGAAATGAGTCTCTCCCGTGACAAATTGCCATAAATATAATTTTATTTCCACCAAGTAGTAAGCTGACAAGGAATTAAGGTTTACCCAGTTTGAACGAATGTGGATGGAATGTGATGGGTTAATGTAACAGCTGGCGCTCTGCTGAATTAGTAGAGCAGGGCTTATAAGGAGTTACCGGGAGAGTAATCGCACACACTGTTCTGAGGAAGCCGCTGAACTACTAAAAGAGGCGGAGAAACGCGTTAACATCCATCCATATATATTGCAATAAATGTATTTATTTTTTGACCAGCGCCTATATATATCCTTTGTCTTTTCGCTTTCTAGTCTATGGGAATTCAGCAAATTTCCCATCTTTATAAAGGCTGCTGTCATATGTATGGTATTAATACAGGTTGATATTGTTTAAGGTCTAGATACTCTCTTTTTAGGTTAGCGCCTTTACATATAGTTTTTCTTTTAGTGTGGCTGGAAAGTTGGTGGTGAGATGTGGCTTAGGGCCAGTAGTGTGGCTGGAGAGCCGGTGGTGAGATGTGGCTTTGAGATCCGGTTGTGTGGCTGGAGAGCCAGTGATGAAATGCAGCTTAGAGCAGGTAGTGTGGCTTGAGAGCTGATAGTGTGACTGGAGAGCACATGGACCATGCAGCAAAGCTGGGAGAACTCACAGGAAACGTTGAACCGGAAAGGCATGTACGGAGACGCTATAGCCGGCAAAGCCATGAGGACGCTGCCTTGTATAAAAAGGGTGAGGAACCAATCCGATTAATGGATGATCATCCTGTGTTCTCAGTAACCCATGACGTCGTCCGGCATCCAGGTTGCTTAGAAACTGATGGTGCAATTCGCGCACGGGGGGCGGAAGTAGTGGATGCGATGTCCGCAGTATCAGAGAATGATAAGTTATGCCGGCGACTTGTAACAAACATAGAACAATATTTAAACACAATACATAACAATTCTATACACTGTAAGGACAATTATGTTTAGCCCTAACATATAATTTTATAGAACACTATTACAGATAACAGTGTGTTGTTGAAATACATATCAATACTATATACAAAGGCACAAATGCATGAGTCAACAACATATAAATGAGTTTCATAACAATTTAATATTGTTACGTAATACTGTGGCAACTTGCAATATACAGTACAAATGCATAGTAGTGGATTATTAAGACATAAATCTGCATCATAAAACAATGTGTACCTCATATATAACAATGTTAAATGCAACGTAAAAGTGCAGCAGATTACAATTTAAACTGTTATATACAGCAAGCTAATACTGTGTCACATAACAATAAATAACTGTCTTAGATATTACTTTATTATTTTAATACTTAATAATGTATAAAGATGATATTTAGAAATATATACAGGCATATTACTACAGTAAATAACAAAGTATAAGCAACGTACCGTATATACTCGAGTATAAGCAGAGTTTTTCAGCACAAAAAATGTGCTGAAAAAGTACCCCCTCGGCTTATACTCGAGTCAAGTGTAGCGCTGACCGGACGGAGTTCGGTCAGCGCTACACACTGCCAAACACACAGCCGCCGGAGCTGGCAGCTGCGTGTTTGGTGTAATCAGCAGCCGCTGAGAGTCTGGCAGACTCTCAGCGGCTGCTGCTGCTCCCACTGCAGGAGCCATCTTCCGGCTCCCGCAGTGGGTGATGGGAGACACGTCGTCATGACGACGTCTCTCCCATGCAAAGCGGCCGGAGGAGCGGACAGCGGCGGGACCAGGAGCGGGAGTTCAGGTAAGTGATTTTTTTTTTAATCTTTTCACGTCTCTCTCTACTAGGGGGGGGGGACTACAGGGGGCACTACCAGGGGGCGATGACTACAGGGGCACTACCAGGGGGCATTATCAGGGGGCACTACCAGGGGGCGATTACTACAGGGGGCACTACCAAGGGGCATTATCAGGGGGCGATTACTACAGGGGGCACTAAAAGGGGGGATTACCACTGGGGGAACTACAAGGGGGGGATTACTACAGGGGGCACTACCAGGGGGGGATTACTACAGGGGGGGATTACTACAGGGGGCACTAAAAGGGGGGATTACTACAGGGGGCACTAAAAGGGGGGATTACCACTGGGGCAACTACCAGGGGGGGATTACTACTGGAGGCACTGAAAGGAGGGATTACCACTGGGGTCACTACCAGGAGGGATTACTACTGGGGGCACAACCAGGGGAATTACTACTGGGGGCACAACCAGCTGCTGCCATTTCCCACACTAGGCTTATACTCGAGTCAGTAAGTTTTCGCAGTTTTTTTGGGTAAAAGTAGGTACCTCGGCTTATATTCAGGTCGACTTATACTCGAGTATATACGGTACTTAATTATCTGATTTTGTTTATCATTGCATGATAAAATATGGGTTATCATGTGCAGAGTATCAGGCCTTGCAGCCAGCAACACTTACAAAAAAACACTGAGGATGTACATCTAGGGGGGAATAAGTAGAGGATATAGATCTGAGAGTCAGTCACAGAGGAGAAGATGAAGTCATTATTAGAGGAGATTGAAAAGGGAGTCAGTCACAGTAGAGATGGAACTCAAAAACCTTTTATTGAGGAGATGGAGCCATGAGTCACTTGAGGAGGTGTGGCAGGTTTCCGACGTGGGACCCCACAGAGCCCAGGATCAGTAAAATGGATGTGCTGGATGAGTAAAGCAATACACAGTATTGTAGCAGTAAGTGTCTGCTTCATAATGTCTGTTAGTAGCACTTACCTGTCCGAAGAAGGATCATTCCATGAGGGTTGCCGCCATCGCTGGATCATTGGCTGGTGAGTATTCACTGTTCTTTATTATAGGAAAGCCTCCATCTATAAAGCTTAAGGATCAGCTAGTCAGGAAATGACAATTTGAATCTGCTGCATTTTTGAGCCATTGAGGACTTCTGTCAAGTGGAACGAGTACAGTTGGTCATGGCGAATGAATCACGGATTTCAGTTTTGATCCCCCACTTCACTCTCTTTCATTATTACCTGGTCTAGCGGGAAAAGCCAAGTCCAATAGCGAAGGTCAAAAACAGAAGGAATTTGAATGAAGAGGACCCTACACTGCAACACAGAACAATAGTTAGACACAATACATAACAATTCTATACATTGTAAGGACAATTATAATTAAGTTTAGCCCTGATATATAATTTTGTTTAATACTATTACTGCAACAGATAGCGTGTTATCGTAATACATATCAATGCTATCTACAAAGGCACAAATGCATGAGTCAACAACACAGGGCCGGATTATAGGGAGGGTGACAGGGGCAGTCGTCCCGGGGCCCCCACAAATAGCAGGCCCCCACACAGTGTCCCCGGCCCCAATCACCAAGATTAACTTTTTCTTTTCAATCAGAGAAGCCTGTCGCGGCCCATGATTAAGCCCGGCCCCGATATTTGGCTCCACCCCCTTCTGCTGCTGCTGGCCAATATGCCCTTCCCTGCCTCTGAAGCAGTAAGTAATGCATATATGTATATGTGTACTGTGTCTATGTCTACGTGTGTGTGTGTTATATACTGTATATATATATATATGACACATATAAAATATGTAAATATATATATATATATATATATATATATACATACACACACACACACACACACACACACACACACACACACACACACACATATATATATACACATGTATACAGTGCTTGAAGTGTGCCAGTATGCAACGGTATGGCATATCGGCACTTCAAGCACTAAGCAAAAAAAAATTTCCGCCAGAGAGTGAACATAAAAATACCAAACCCCACTAAAAGCGATAAAACAGATGAATCTGTTTCATTTTCATTTAAGATATACACATAGATGTTTAATTGGGTACCTATGTATATGTGATACACTTCCTCGTCAGTAGTAGCTCCTATCTATATTGTCCAGTTTACAGATTCATCTGTTATACCGCTTTTAGTGTTGTTTGGTATTTTTATGTTCACTCTGTGGTTGGGGTCCTGTCTCCTAGACAACCGCCTGCTCTCTGGCTGCTTCACTGACGTGCCACGTCAGATTGGAAGCGCATGGGTGGCGTCATCGGGGGTGGACATATTGCCGGAGTCGGACAGATCGTGTACACTTGTGGTGACTTTTTAAAAGGTAAGACGTCTTTTTTACTTTGTGCTGTGACCTTGAAAAAAGATTAAAAGTAATCTGAAACATTGGAGTTTATCCCAGTGATGAGCAGTGGATGATTTAATACTCTAAAAAGTCCTGAGAGTGCCGTTGTGTTTTTGGACGTATATATAATATATATATATATGTGTGTGTGTGTGTCTATATATACATGTATATATGTGTGTGTTGATATATACATGTATATATGTATGTGTGTGTCTATATATATATATATATATATATATATATATATAGTGATAAGGTCGGGATAGGGGTCCCGCTTCTGGGGTAGATGGACTCCCTCTTTCACACACACAGCAGCCAGGAAACAGTACACCAGTCCAGGTTCTCATTCAAGCTGGTCAGAGCCAGTCTTTAATGTACCAAATACGTACATATAAATAAAACATAAAAACATAAGACCTAGCCCGTCTGGGTTCTCACTATACAGTAGAATCCCTCTCTACAATAATGGTAGGGCCTATTGCCTTCACCATCAACAAAACACATGCACATTACTTACAGGGGTCTTTATCAAGTGTCTCTGAACAGGCTAGTTGGCCTGCTCGCTCAGGTGTGAGACACTGCACCAAAACATTACACAGCTCTTATGAGCCACTTCTAGGTGTAAGCACTAATGAGCCTACTACCTGGCTGAAAGGCCCAAAACCTGGAGTGGCCTGTGGATGGAGCCCTCCCTCTCCTCACATCCACACCCCCAGGATCCAAACCGGCTTTTCAAAAGCCTATACTCTGGTCTGTTTACAAAACAGACTTCTCCTGGGGTTTTTTAGAACACATAGGCCAAAAACCTAGGACAAAGTACCTGCCATTGACCACTTTACCAGTGCTTCTATCACATATTCCCCCCCTTTTGTTTCGATCTGTGGGGCAGAACAACTGCAGCCCCCAAACAGTGAACGCGTGCCAAAGCATCTGCATTGGCCAGCTGGCTTCCTGGCCTATGTTCTACCATGAACTTAAAGGTCTATAATGCCAAGAACCACCTCATTATTCTCTCATTGCTGTCTTTGTTCTCGGACAACCACTTCAAAGGGGCATGGTCAGTGATCAATCTGAACTTCCTTCCCACCAAATAGTACCTGAGAGTTTCTAAGGCCCATTTTATGGCCAACTCTTCCTTCCCAACTCTAGAATAGTTTCTCTCATGTACATTTAATTTCCTGCTTAGGTAAAAAATAGGGTGTTCTTCACCTTCCTTGCTGTGGGACAGAACTGCCCCTATACCTACTTCTGATGCATCAGTTTGTACCACAAACTCCCAGTCAAAATCAGGAGTCAACAGAACTGGTTGGGTACACAATGCTGTTTTTAATGCCTGAAAAGCCTTCTCTGCTTCAGGACTTCACTCCACCATGACTTTCTGTTTGCCTTTGGTAAGGTCAGTCAGTGGGACTGCAATGGTGGCAAAATTGGGTATAAACCTCCTATATTACCCAGTAATCCCTAAGAAGGATCTCACCTGCTTTTTAGTCAGGGATTTTGGCCAGTTTTGTATTGCCTCAATTTTATTAAGCTGTGGCTTTATCAAACCTCTGCCAATGGTGTATCCAAGATATTTCACCTCTTCCATCTTTAGACAACATTTTTTTGGGTTCGCTGTCAGACCTGCCTTATAGATAGAGTTCAACACTGCTTGTACTCTGGGCAAGTGAGACTGCCAATCAGGACTATGATTGACAACATCATCTAGCTAAGCAGCAGCATACGGTCTATGGGGCCTTAGAATCCTATCCATCATTCTTTGAAAGGTCGCAGGTGCCCCATGTAACCCAAAGGGCAACATCTTGTATTGAAACAACCCTTCTGGTGCTGAAAAAGGTGTCTTTTCTTTAGCATTCTCAGTTAACGGGAATTGCCAATACACTTTGGTTAAGTCAAGAGTGGTTAAATATCTGGCTGTTCCTAACCTTTCAATTAATTCCTCCACCCTAGGGATTGGGTAGGCGTCAAATTTTGACACACTGTTCAATTTCCATAAGTCATTCCAGAAACGCACACTCCCGTCAGAATAGGCACAATGGGGCTTGACCACTCACTATGCGATTCTTCAATGACACCTAATTCTAACATTTTTAAAATTTCTTTAGATATTGACTCCCTTTGGGCTTCTGGTAACCTATAGGGTTTTAGGTTAACTTTAACCCCTGGGTCAGTGATTATATCATGTTTAATGACCATGGTTTTCCCT
This sequence comes from Taudactylus pleione, assembly GCA_031769625.1. NCBI lineage: Eukaryota > Metazoa > Chordata > Amphibia > Anura > Myobatrachidae > Taudactylus > Taudactylus pleione. The sequence continues at coordinate 1,682,644 of JAUIMM010000099.1, forward strand.
GGTATGTCTGAAAACGACACCCTGTTTCTGACAAGAAATTCCTTGACTTCCAGCTATTGAACTGCTGATAGGGTTTTCGCTACTGTCACTTTGGGAACCAAGGGCCCTGGGTTTATTGGTGGGGCTCAGATGGCTGAAAGAGCTGCTCTATCCTTCCAGGGTTTTATAAGATTTACGTGGTATATCTGTTCTGGCTTTATTTTCCCTGGCTGGTGAACTTTATAATTAACCTGCCCCAATTTTTCTAAAATTTCAAAGGGCCCTTGCCATTTAGCCAGAAGTTTACTTTCTACTGTGGGAACCAACACCAACACTCTGCCCCCAGGAGCAAAGTTGCGTAAGCGAGCATTGCAGTTGTACACCCTCTGCAGTGCCTGTTGGGCCTGTTCCAAGTGATCTCTTACTATCGGCACCACAGCAGCAATTATTTCTTGCATTTGGGAAACATGCTCAATAACTGTTTTATATGGACTGGACTGCCCCTCCCATGTCTCTTTGGCAATGTCAAGAAATCCCCTGGGATGTCTCCTGTATAATAAATCAAAAGGGGGAAACCATGTGGAGGATTGGGGAACCTCTCTTATGGCCAACAGCAAATAAAGTAACAAGTAATCCCAATCTCTACCATCTTTGTCCACTACTTTCCTTAGCATGTGTTTTAAAGTTGTATTAAACCTCTCCACTAACCCATCGGTCTGGGGATGGTGCACAGAGGTTTATAATTGATCAATTTTAAACAGGTGGCATAATTCTTTTATGATTTTTTACATGAATGGGGTACCTTGGTCAGTCAGGACTCCCAACCTGCTAATAACATGGACTAACTCTCTAGCAATGGTCTTGGTTGACGTATTGCGCAACGGTATAGCTTCCAGGTACCTGGTAGCATAGTCCAGTATCACCAAAATATATTGATAGCCCCAGGCAGATTTCATTAATGGCCCAACCAAATCCATAGCTATTCTTTCAAATGGAACCTCAATAATGGGCAACGGAACCAGGGGACTTTTGAAATGTGGCCTTGGAGTATGATACTGACATTCAGGGCAGGACGTACAATAGTCAGATACCTCTTTATGGACCCCGGGCCAGAAAAACCTCTGCATAATTCGCTCAGTGGTTTTCTCTACCCCTAGGTGGCCTATCGTTATATGACCATGGGCCAGATCCAACACTGTTCTTCTGTAAGCTTTGGGAACTATTAATTGTTCCACAATATGTTCCCCCTTCTTAGTCACCTGATACAACAAATCCTGACATACTGCCATGTGAGGATATGACAAAGGACTATCGGGGTCTATGGGTTTACCATTGATCACCTTGGCATTCTCCCTGGCTTTTAACAGAGTAGGGTCATTTAACTGCTCCACAGCAAAAACCTCTCTTCTGACCTCTAAATCAGGCAGATGATCGACTGGCTCAACAACACTACCCACCTCAGTGGGAGGCACATCACTTGGCCACCATCACGCTCCGCATTCTCTAGTTCACCAATCATACAAGAAAAAGGGAACATCTCCGACTCTGCTACTACGCCAGTAACCCTCTCAAACGAGTCAGGGCAATTTACCTCTGTGCAAAACTGGCTTTCCCACAACTTCCAGAAGTGAGCAAAGTCTCTCCCCAGTATTGCATCCTACATTAAGCCATGTACCAAACCCACAGAGACTACCGCAGAACCACATGTTGTTTCTATGTTCACTTCTGCAGTAACATAATACCAAGTATCCCCATGTATGCAGGTCACACCAACAGTTTTCCCCTCATGCTTCAAGGGGTTCACCAATTCAGCTTTCATAAGTGTAACCAGGCTACCAGAATCTAACAGAGCCTCTACTCGGAAGCCTTATACAGTGAGTACACATGTGCTTATCTGTCTCAGCCTGCCGGTCATCAGTACAGGCTGGCTGTGCAAAGAAAGACCCCTTGCGGTTGACCTGCATATGTTCAGAGGTAAGTGAACAATTACAGTCAGATGCATAAATATTGGGACATTGACAGAATTTTCATATTTTGGCCTCTATTCACCACCACAATGGCTTTGAAATGAAACAAACAAGATGTGCTTTAACTGCAGACTTTCAGATTTAATTTGAGGCTAATTACATACAAATCAGGTGAACGGTGTAGGAATTACAATGGTTTCTATATGTGCCTCCCACTTTTTAAGGGGCCAAAAGTAATGGGACTATCAACTCAAAAGCTATTTCATGGACAGGTGTGGGCTATTCCCTCATTATTTCATTATCATTTAAGCAGGTAAAAGGTCTGGAGTTGATTCTAGGTGTGACATTTGCATTGAAATCAGTTGCTGTCGACTCTCAATATGAGATCCAAAGAGCTGTCACTATCAGTGAAGCAAGCCATCATTAGGCTGAAAAATCAAAACAAACCCATCAGAGAGATAGCAAAAACATTAGGTGTGGCCAAATCAACTGTTTGGAACATTCTTAAAAAGAAAGAACGCACTGGAGAGCTCAGCAACACCAAAAAACCCGGAGGACCACAGAAAACAACTGTGGTGGATGACAGAAGAATTATTTCCCTGGTGAAGAAAAACCCCTTCACAACAGTTGGCCAAATCAAGAACACTCTCCAAGAGGTAGGTGTATATGTATCAAAGTCAGCAATCAAGAGAAGACTTCAAAAGAGTGAATACAGAGGGTTCACCTCAAGATGTAAACCATTGGTGAGCCACAAAAACAGGAAGACCAGATTAGAGTTTGCCAAACAACATCTAAAAAAGCCATTACAGTTCTGGAACAACATTCTATGGACAGATGAGACAAAGATCAACTTGTACCAGAGTGATGGGAAGAGAAGAATATGGAGAAGGAAAGGAACTGCTCATGATCCAAAACATACCACCTCATCATTGACGCATGGTGGTGGTAGTGTCATGGTGTGGGCATGTTTGGCTGCCAATGGAACTGGTTCCCTTGTATTTATTGATGATGTGACTGCTGACAAAAGCAGCAGAATGAATTCTGAAGTGTTTCGGGCAATATTATATGCTCATATTCAGTCAAATGCTTCAGAACTCATTGGAAGGCGCTTCACAGTGCAGATGGACAATGACCCGAAGCATACTGCAAAAGCAACCAAAGAGTTTTTTAAGGCTAAAAAGTGGAATGTTATGCAATGGCCAAGTCAATCCCCTGAACCGAGGGCCTGATTCAGAGCCGCTCGTAAGCAGCCGCTCGTTCACGCCGAGTGATGTTCGCACATATGCGCATGCATATGGGTCATAATGCGCATGCGCCAACCAGTCAGTGCGGTCGGAAATCGTGTGTTCGCAAAATAGCGAGTACCTGCTAATTTGAGTGACAGGATGAGGCGTTTGTGGGTGGTAACAGGGGAAGGTGCTTGAAAACGGGGAGTGGAGATTTGAACGCAGGCGTGGCAAATGGTCAAAATGGGCGTTTTAAGGGTGTGCATAATTAACAAAGCAGCGTCAACGACCACGTCACTTGGTTGTCTCTTAGCCTGAACTGTTCGCTTGATTGCGGTAGGAAAATCCAACCACAAGCACTGCGAGCAGTTCAGACGCCTTTCGATGTACTCGATTAATCTAATAAATAGCGGAGATGACGTATGATGCGAACGGCCAGGGGGCGTCTTTACAAAATAGCGAGCGCATGTTTCGTTCACTCGCTCAGACATAGAGGCATCAACAGACCGCAATGAGCGAGCGCTCAATTTAAATAGCCGACCCCTTTTTAGGAACGACCGTCCGCAAATAGCGTCCGGCTCTGAATCAGGCCCTGAATCCGATTGAGCATGCATTTCACTTGATGAAGACAAAACTGAAGGGAAAATGACCCAAGAACAAGCAGGAACTGAAGACATTTGCAATAGAGGCCTAGCAGAGCATCACCAGGGATGAAACCCAGCGTCTGGTGATGTCTATGCATTCCAGACTTGAGGCTGTAATTGCCTGCAAAGGATTTGCAACAAAGTATTAAAAAGTGAAAGTTAGATTTAGGATTGTTTAGTTTGTCCCATTACTTTTGGCCCCTTAAAAAGTGGGAGGCACATATAGAAACCATAGTAATTCCTACACCGTTCACCTGATTTGGATGTAATTACCCTCAAATTAAATCTGAAAGTCTGCAGTTAAAGCACATCTTGTTTGTTTCATTTCAAAGCCATTGTGGTGGTGAATAGAGGCCAAAATATGAAAATTCTGTCAATGTCCCAATATTTATGCACCTGACTGTACATACATATATATATATTGTATTGTGATAGAAGATATGAAGATGGGCAGTAGAACTGCGCTCTCGTTGACCAGGGGGTGGTGTGTTGTGGTTTCGGGGTGCTGCACCTTTGTGTGGGAGTACTTTTCCTGTACTGAAAACGTATGGGGGTAGGGGGGGTAAGGTGCGCTCTTCCTGCTAGTACTGGTGATGACTTGTGTGTGTTTGTGAGTGGTGTTAATTAGAATTTTTCTTCTGGTGGTGGTGATGTTTTGGGAGTGAGGAGGGTGTGATTGGGTATGGAGTGTAGTTTGGAGTAATGTGAAAAGGGGAATGGAATAGGATCAAAATGAGGCCAGCGAGACACAGTAATTTTGGGCAAAATCTTTTATTGAGTAGTCACAATGCTGCTCTGTTAAGATCCCAGGCAGGTGGGTGGGGTTCAGTGATGAGTGGTGATGAGACTGGGGAGGTAGGTGGACCCTTTTAGGGGGCTCCTTCCCGTGCGGTTCAGTGACCTTGCACGTCACCCCTGCTGGACCTATGGTCGACAGTCTAGGAAGTCTCGGGGGGTGTGGGGATTTGCAGAGTGGGTTGGAACACCTGTGCGGCGTCCCGCGTGATGGTGTGAGTCTTGGCAGTACTTACCTACCGGTAGGTTTTTTGTTGTGGTGATGTAGGTCGACGTTGCGGCCGTTGCAGATTGGTTGGAAGCTGCAGGTTTGTTGGTGAGCTGGATCAGCGTGTTGCTGGTGTGCTGCAAGTGCACGGCTGTTCTGATTGGTCTGCGGAGGTCAGCGACCGTAGTATGCAGCTGAAATTGGCTCTTGGTCGTGCCGCTGGTGGTGCGGAGCCAGAGGTGTGGATGGGTGAGCTGCTGGGAGGCTGGGTTGCAGCGTGTGTGCTGGGACCACCCCTGGGGGGTGGTCTGCCCGGGATACTGATTCAAAAAAAGCCAGGGAGGAGGGGGGATGTGGAAAGTGTGACCGGGATGGAGCTGGTCACTGGCGATGTTGGCTGGGCGGACTTGCGGCCGGATGTGCGGGATGCTCTTATCACTGACGGTCCCTCGTGGAAATGGGGATCGACGGTGGAGACACCCCTGACCAGGAGTGAGTTGCTGAGCATGCCTGGGAGCAGGGGGGGAGAGGGGCTGGTCCGGGGTGGAGCCGGTCACTGGAGGTGTGAGCGGTGCGGACCAGCAGGCGGGTGGGCTGAGAGCTTTCTGCACTGGTGGTCCCTGCTGGGGATGGGGATCTTTAGTGGAGGTCAGCCTGGATCGGTGTCTGGTCTGATGTGAGGGTCCCCAACGCGTTTCGGCACAGGTGCCTTCTTCAAGGAGGTGTGAGAGGATCAATGCTTCTGAGGTTCTTATGTAGGGCACTTCCGGGGGTGGGGGTGTGATCAGGTGACTCATGGGGCCAATGGTGTGTTTGAAAGGTAATGTGGTACAGGTGTGTGCAGGGACTTGCTGATTGGTGATGCGGTGCAGGTGTGTGCAGGAACTAGCTGGAGTGGTAAGTGTAATCATATTAGGCCAATGGTGTGTTTGGGAGGTAATGCGGTGCAGGTGTTTGCTTTTTTTTTTTTTTTAAATGTAATGCGGTGCAGGTGTGTGCAGGGACTTGCTGAATGGTGATGCGGTGCAGGTGTGTGCAGGAAGTAGCTGGAGTGGTAAGTGTAATCATATTAGGCCAATGGTGTGTTTGAGAGGTAATGCGGTGCAGGTGTGTACAGGGACTTGCTGAATGGTGATGCGGAGCAGGAAGTAGCTGGAGTGATAAGTGTAATCAGGTTAGGCCAATGGTGGTTTTTTTTTTTTTTGAAAGGTAATGCGGTGCAGGTGTGTGCAGGGACTTGCTGAATGGTGATGCGGTGCAGTTGTGTGCAGGGACTTGCTGAATGGTGATGCGGTGCAGTTGTGTGCAGGGACTAGCTGGAGTGATACGTGTAATCATATTGGGCCAATGGTGTGTTTGAAAGGTAATGCGGTGTAGGTGTGTGCAAAGAATTGCTGAATGGTGATGCAGTGCAGGTGTGTGCAGGGACTAACAGGAGTGATAAAAGGTGAGGTGATAGGGGTTGGGGCTGGGGTAGAGCGTGGGTTGGCTGGTTGGAGATTACTTCGTTATAACGGATTTGACGTCGTTGTCAATGTTGAGTCCCCTGGGGGTTAATGTTTTCAGCGTGAATATCCATCTAAGTTCCTCCTTGTTGAGGATTTTGTTATGGTCTCCGTCTCTCCAGTTTTTTTGCATGTGTTTGATTCCTATGAAAGTGGTGCCTTGTGTGCTGCTATGGTGGTATTCTTTGTAGTGTACGGGTATGTTATGGTTCTCTGTTTGTTTGGTGATGTTTCTCAGATGTTCGGCAATTCAGGTTTTTAGTGGTCTGGTTGTCCTGCCTATGTATTGTTGATTGCATGGGCATTGTATGAGGTAGATTACGTTGTTAGTGTTGCATGAAATGTGTTCTTTAATTTTATATGTGGTGTTTGTCTGTGTGGATGAGAATGTTGTAGTGGGTGTGGTGCTTCTATATTTTAGTGTGACGCAGTTGGTACATGAGCCGCAGTGGAAGAAACCCCCTGTGAGTTTGGAGTTGTCTAGAGTGCTTTGTGTTCGGATGGGTGGAGGAATGTGGTTGGATACGAGTTTGTTATGGATGTTGGGGGCCTTGTGGTAGATGACTTTGGGTCTGTTGGGTAGGATACTTGTCAGTTGTGCATCTTCCTTAAGTAAGTGCCAGTGTTTGTTGATGATTCTTTTTATTTGTGTCGCCTGGGTGTTGAATTGTGTGATGAAGGGAACGTGGTTGTCTGTGTTTTGTGGTTGTTGTTTGTATTCCAGAAGTGGTTTCCTATCTTCTAGTCCTATTCGGGTGAGTGTGGCTTCTAATGTGTCCGGTTTGTATGTTTTGTCCGTGAATTGTTGTTTAAGTGTTGTGGCTTGTTCGTGATAGTCCGTGAGTTTTGTGCAGTTGCGTCTGATCCGCTTGAACTGTCCTGTGGGGATATTGCTGAGCCAGGAGGGGTGATGACCACTACTGGAGAGGATGTAACTGTTGATGTCTACGGGTTTTTGAAAAGTCTTGGTCTGTATCTGGTGATTATCAATGTATATTTCTAGGTCTAAGAAGTTGACGGAGGATTGGCTGTAATTGGTCGTGAATTTGAGGTTCCAGTCATTGTTGTTGATGTATTGAATGAAGTCAAGGAGTGGGTGTAGGGGACCCTTCCAGATGCAGAGGACGTCGTCTATGTATTTGGTCCATAGGACCAAATTCGCATCCCAGTCATGACCCGTCCATATGTGGGAGTCCTCCCAACTGCTCATGAACAGGTTAGCATAACTGAGCGCGAACTTGGTCCCCATAGCGGTGCCAGTCCTCTGCAGGTGGAAGTCCCCATCGAACCAAAAGTAATTGTGTGTGAGAATGTATTCAATGCCCTGGAGGATGAATGCGATCTGTTCTGGTTCCAGTGTGTCGTCGTGATTGAGATGGTGTTTGATGCTGTCAAGACCCTGCCCCCCCTTGTCTGCTGGTTTAATTATCAGGTTTCTGTCTGATTTGAGATTGTTCAGTGCACTTTTTTCGTTAGTGGTGAGGTTTGGGTTGTGCCGTTTGTTAGAGGTATTGAGTTTGTTGATGTCCTCTGTTACCAGTTGTTCGAAGGTGTGTATGAGGTGGCCTTTTAGGTGACTGGGGAAGAAGCTGGATGGGGGTTTGAGTGTAGTGTGTTTGTATTGGTTATGTATGGGTTCTTTTGTGATGGGGTTGGACATGAAGTATTTTTTGAGGGTGAGTTTCCGGATGAATCTGTTTAAATCAAGGTAAGCTTCGAATTTGTTAAGAGGGTTATGTGGGGCAAATTTAAGTCCTTTGTTTAGTACGGAGATGTCATTCGGTGTGAGGGTGCGGCTGCTTAGATTGAAGATACCTGTACTGTTGGGTGGTGTGGGATTGGTCAGTGTTTTGGTGGTTTGTCCATCTCTGCATCCTCGTCTCGTTGGTCTAGCTTGCGTTTTGGCCTTGTTGGGGTGTGTGTTAGGGTAGGTGGTAGGCAGGCGCGGTTGCCTGCCTCCAGATCTAAAAAATGCTGTGACCATTGTTCGTCTGTGTGGATGGGTGTACATGGAGGTGGCAGTGGTGGTCGGGTGGCTTCTTGTGTGTTGTCTGTTTGTGTTACTGTTTGGTCTGGTGTCCCTCTGAGTGTGTTGACCCACCCTTGATTAAGCGATTGTCTTGCTAGCTGTTCGTAGTGTTCCGACTCAGATGGGTCTTCTATTTCATGAATGCTAAATGATGTGTTGCAGTCTTGTTCCTTTTCATTTGTGTCGTTATCTTTGTTGTGTGTGTTTGATGGGTTCTTTGTGTAGTGAATCTTGGACATGTATTGCCGGTACATTAAGTCTAGTTTTTTGTATATCGGGGTGCCTGAGGTAGTATGGTTGGTTGTGTGTTGGTGGTGTGATGTTGGTGTGGTGTAAGTGTGTGTCTTTGTGGTGGTGAGACTGGTGGTTTTGTAGTTGTGATGTTTGTCTATGTTCGGATTGTGAGCGTTGGGGCGGTGGTGGTTACCTGGTTTATCCCGTGTGATTTTGGCTATCTTTTTCTCGATTATGGCTTCCTCTGTTTTATTTAGTTTGGTTCGTGTTAGTGTCACGAGGTTTTTAAATTCCTCCTCCCCTTTGTATGGATCCAGGTCTTTGTCAAGCGTGTTTATTTGGTTGTCTAAGAGGGCTAGGTCTATTTTGTGATGTCTGATGATTAAGCTGATCAATGATTTGGAGCAGTCATGAAGTATACTGTTCCATTCAGTCATGAACGTGGGATTGTCGTGGCTATGTGTGGGTGTTTTTTGGATGACTAGGCCCTTCGGGATGAGGTTATTATTGAAGTACCATTGGAGTATGTGTGCATCCCACCATACTTTGGACTCTCTGCTGATGAGTTTTTCGAGTTGAAGGTATGTTTGGCAGAAGGTGTTGCTGTTATTTTGTAGCGTGGCTCATTGGTCTAGTTCCTTTAAGAGGTATTTGGCCCTATCTACGCGTGTGTCTCTGATGTTGAAAATGCCCATGTGAGGATTTGTGTATGGTCCCTTTGTTGTGTTCGGTTATGTGGTTACTTATTGTGTTTTGGGGGTGTCGGTGATTGTGTAGATTGCTGTTGGTCGTTGGTGCTGCAGTTCTGGGTACTGGTAGAACATATGAAGATGGGCGGTAGAACTGCGCTCTCGTTGACCAGGGGGTGGTGTGTTGTGGTTTTGGGGTTCTGCACCTTTGTGTGGGAGTACCTTTCCCGCACTGAAAACGTATGGGGGTAGGGGGGGTAAGGTGCGCTCTTCCTGCTAGTACTGGTGATGACTTGTGTGTGTTTGTGAGTGGTGTTAATTAGAATGTTTCTTCTTGTGGTGGTGATGTTTTGGGAGTGAGGAGGGTGTGATTGGGTATGGAGTGTAGTTTAGACACAGGCATCCTCAATAAGCAGGAATATAACTTCATCCATAACCCAAACCCGGTCATACCCGTATTCTATTATCTCCCCAAGATACACAAAAGCACGACACACCCTCCAGGTAGACCCATCATTTCCGGCATCAATTCCATCTCATCTAATCTATCACAATACATCGACCACTATCTTCAACCATACGTCAAACGCCAACGCTCACACTTACAGGCCACAACACACATACTAAAAATACTCGAGGAAACCACCTAGGGGGATGACCACTGGTTAGTCACCAGCGACGTCACATCCCTATACACGATCATCAATCACCAACAGGGTCTTGACAGCATCAAACACCATCTCAATCACGACGACACACTGGAACCAGAACAGATCGCATTCATCCTCCAGGGCATTGAATACATTCTCACACACAATTACTTTTGGTTCGATGGGGACTTCCACCTGCAGAGGACTGGCACCGCTATGGGGACCAAGTTCGCGCCCAGTTATGCTGTTCATGAGCAGTTGGGAGGACTCCCACATATGGACGGGTCATGACTGGGATGCGAATTTGGTCCTATGGACCAGATACATAGACGACGTCCTCTGCATCTGGAAGGGTCCCCTACACACACTCCTTGACTTCATTCAATACATCAACAACGACTGGAACCTCAAATTCACGACCAATTACAGCCAATCCTCCGTCAACTTCTTAGACCTAGAAATATACATTGATAATCACCAGATACAGACCAAGACTTTTCAAAAACCCGTAGACGTCAACAGTAACATCCTCTCCAGTAGTGGTCATCACCCCTCCTGGCTCAGCAATATCCCCACAGGACAGTTCAAGTGGATCAGACGCAACTGCACAAAACTCACGGACTATCACGAACAAGCCACAACACTTAAACAACAATTCACGGACAAAGCATACAAACCGGACACATTAGAAGCCACACTCACCCGAATAGGACTAGAAGATAGGAAACCACTTCTGGAATACAAACAACAACCACAAAACACAGACAACCACGTTCCCTTCATCACACAATTCAACACCCAGGCGACACAAATAAAAAGAATCATCAACAAACACTGGCACTTACTTAAGGAAGATGCACAACTGACAAGTATCCTACCCAACAGACCCAAAGTCATCTACCGCAAGGCCCCCAACATCCATAACAAACTCGTATCCAACCACATTCCTCCACCCATCCGAACACAAAGCACTCTAGACAACTCCAAACTCACAGGGGGTTTCTTCCACTGCGGCTTATGTACCAACTGCGTCACACTAAAATATAGAAGCACCACACCCACTACAACATTCTCATCCACACAGACAAACACCACGTATAAAATTAAAGAACACATTTCATGCAACACTAACAACATAATCTACCTCATACAATGCCCATGCAATCAACAATACATAGGCAGGACCACCAGACCACTAAAAACCAGAATTGCCGAACATCTGAGAAACATCACCAAACAAACAGAGAACCATAACATACCCGTACACTACAAAGAATACCACCATAGCAGCACACAAGGCACCACTTTCATAGGAATCAAACACATGCAAAAAAACTGGAGAGGCGGAGACCATAACAAAATCCTCAACAAGGAGGAACTTAGATGGATATTCACGCTGAAAACATTAACCCCCAGGGGACTCAACATTGACAACGAAGTCAAATCCGTTATAACAATTAATCTCCAACCAGCCCACCCACGCTCTACTCCAGCCCCAACCCCTATCACCTCACCTTTTATCACTCCTGTTAGTCCCTGCACACACCTGCACTGCATCACCATTCAGCAATTCTTTGCACACACCTACACCGCATTACCTTTCAAACACACCATTGGCCCAATATGATTACACGTATCACAACAGCTAGTCCCTGCACACAACTGCACCACATCACCATTCAGCAAGTCCCTGCACACACCTGCACCGCACTACCTTTCAAAAAAAAAAAAAAAAAAACCCACCATTGGCCTAACCTAATTACACTTATCACTCCAGCTACTTCCTGCACACAACTGCACCGCATCACCATTCAGCAAGTCCCTGCACACACCTGCACCGCATTACCTCTCAAACACACCATTGGCCTAATATGATTACACTTACCACTCCAGCTACTTCCTGCACACACCTGCACCGCATCACCATTCAGCAAGTCCCTGCACACACCTGCACCGCATTACATTTAAAAAAAAAAAAAAAAAAGCAAACCCCTACACACACCTGCACCGCATTACCTCCCAAACACACCATTGGCCTAATATGATTACACTTACCACTCCAGCTAGTTCCTGCACACACCTGCACCGCATCACCATTCAGCAAGTCCCTGCACACACCTGTACCACATTACCTTTCAAACACATCATTGGCCCATCATGATTACACTTATCACTCCAGCAAGTCCCTGCACACACCTGCACCGCATTACCTCTCAAACACACCATTGGCCTAATATGATTACACTTACCACTCCAGCTAGTCCTGCACACACCTGCACCGCATCACCAATCAGCAAGTCCCTGCACACACCTGCACCATATTACCTATCAAACACACCAGTGGCCTAATCTGATTAAATTCATCACTCCAGCTAGTTCCTGCACACACCTGCACCGCATCACCATTCAGCAAGTCCCTGCACACACCTGCACCACATTACCTTTCAAACACACCATTGGCCCCATGAGTCACCTGATCACACCCCCACCCCCGGAAGTGCCCTACATAAGAACCTCAGAAGCATTGATCCTCTCACACCTCCTTGAAGAAGGCACCTGTGCCGAAACGCGTTGGAGACCCTCACATCAAAACCGACACCGATCCAGGCTGACCTCCACTAAAGATCCCCATCCCCAGCAGGGATCACCAGTGCAGAAAGCTCTCAGCCCACCCGCCTGCTGGTCCGCACCGCTCACACCTCCAGTGACCGGCTCCACCCCGGACCAGCCCCTCTCCCCCCTGCTCCCAGGCATGCTCAGCAACTCACTCCTGGCCAGGGGTGTCTCCACCGTCGATCCCCATTTCCACGAGGGACCGTCATTGATAAGAGCATCCCGCACATCCGACCGCAAGTCCGCCCAGCCAACATCGCCAGTGACCAGCTCCATCCCGGTCACACTTTCCACATCCCCCCTCCTCCCTGGCTTTTTTTGAATCAGTATCCCGGGCAGACCACCCCCCAGCTGTGGTCCCAGCACACACGCTGCAACCCAGCCTCCCAGCAGCTCACCCATCCACACCTCTGGCTCCGCACCACCAGCGGCACGACCAAGAGCCAATTTCAGCTGCATACTACGGTCGCTGACCTCCGCAGACCAATCAGAACAGCCGTGCACTTGCAGCACACCAGCAACATGCTGATCCAGCTCACCAACAAACCTGCAGCTTCCAGCCAATCTCCAACGGCCGCAACGTCGACCTACATCACCATAACATAAAACCTACCGGTAGGTAAGTACTGCCAAGACTCACACCATCACGCGGGACGCCGCACAGGTGTTCCAACCCACTCTGCAAATCCCCACACCCCCCGAGACTTCCTAGACTGTCGACCATAGGTCCAGCAGGGGTGACGTGCAAGGTCACTGAACCGCACGGGAAGGAGCCCCCTAAAAGGGTCCACCTACCTCCCCAGTCTCATCACCACTCATCACTGAACCCCACCCACCTGCCTGGGATCTTAACAGAGCAGCATTGTGACTACTCAATAAAAGATTTTGCCCAAAATTACTGTGTCTCGCTGGCCTCATTTTGATCCTATTCCATTCCCCTTTTCACATTACTCCAAACTACACTCCATACCCAATCACACCCTCCTCACTCCCAAAACATCACCACCACCAGAAGAAACATTCTAATTAACACCACTCACAAACACACACAAGTCATCACCAGTACTAGCAGGAAGAGCGCACCTTACCCCCCCTACCCCCTATTGTGATAGAAGCACTGGTAAAGTGGTCCCACATGCGCCGCTGATCGGGTGAGGGGTCCCGCAATCAGCAATGGCGTTCACTTGGTGCTCGTCTATATTAAGGTAGGACACGTTTTTGTATATTATTTTCCTGATGAAAATGCCACACTAATAAACAGGCACTGAAACGTTGCTGTAAGATGCCGCTGTCTATGTGAGTGATGTTGTCCAGGAGTGCCACACCACCGGGAAATATATAAGTATATGCTGTATAATATATATATATATATATATATATATATATATAAAATATATGTGTGTGTGTTTATATATACATGTATAAATGTGTCATATATATATATATATATATATATATATATATATGTATATATATGTATATATATATATATAATATATGTTTATATTTGTGTGTGTCTATATATATATATATAATATATATATGTGTGTGTGTCATATATATATAGGCCCCCACATTTTTGTTGCCCAGGAGCCCCCACAGACCTTAATCCAGGCTCTGCAATAACATATAACTGTGTTAAATAACAATTTAATATTGTTACGTAATACCGCAGTAACTTACAATATATAGTACAAATGCATAATAGTGTAATATTAGGACATAAATCTGCATAATAAAACAACTCATATATAACAATGTTAAAAAATTAGGTAAAACTGTGCCTAAGAATGCATAATTGTGATACATCAAACTTTTACAAAGGGACAAAATGCTATGGCAGATAACATTATGTAACTGTGATACCAAACAATGTTATAATGTGACGTACTAGTGCGGCAGATTAAAATTTAATCTGTGATACATAATCTTTATATATAGCAGGCAAATACATAACACATAACATAACAATTTATAACTGTCATACATATTACTTTATTATTTTAATACTTAATAATGTATAAACATAATATTTAGAAATATTATATACAGGAATATTACTGCAGCAAACAACAACGTATAAGCAACTGACTTTTTTTTTTCTTTACATAATAAAATAAGGGTTATCATGTGAAGAATAGAGGTCCTTGCAGCCCGCAACACCAACAAAAAAAACACTATGGATATAGGGGAAATAAGTAGAGAAGATGGAGCTGGGAGCCCATAGCAGAGGAGATAGATCTGAGAGTCACAGAGGCGAAGAAGATGGGAGTCACTTTTAGAGAACATTGAACAGGGAGTCAGAAACAAGAGAGATGGAACTCAAGAACCTTTTACTGAGGAGATGGAGCCATGAGTCACTTGAGGAGTCATGGTTCCTGACGTGTGACTCCCTGGAGCTCCAGGATAGGTAAAATGGATGTGCGTGACCATTACACAGTATTGTAGCAGGAAGAGTCTGCTTGATAATGTATGTTAGTAGCACCTACCTGTCCGAAGAAGGATCATACCATGAGGGTTGCCGCCATTACTGGATCTTTGGCTGGTGAGTATGCACTGTTCTACATTATTGGAAAGCCTAAAGCTGGCCACACACTAGACCAACTTACATCCAACCAGCCAACTAGTTGATTGGTTAGAAGGAAAATCTGGTAAGGAATGGGAGTAACTGATGATCAGCAATTTGCTCCTAAATGCCAGAAAACAGATGAAAATGGTCATCAGACAAGTTTTTTAAATGTTTGATCTAAACAATTTGTTCAAACAACAGTTTTTGTCAATTTTCAGGTGTTTGGGAGCAAATTGCTGATTGTCATTTGTTTTAATACCTTACCAGATTTTCATTCCATCCAATCAACTAGTTGGCTGGTTGGACAGATAATCTTTAGATGTGTGGCCAGCTTAAGTCTGTAAAGACTGAGGATTATTCAGAACAAAGCAAGAGAGAAAAAAGCAGACTCTTGTTTGGGGGCACTACTTATAATGTAATTTGAAAATAATTAAAACATTTAATATCACTATGTTAAAATAAATTTGGACAAACAATAAACATATAACGTATATTGATACATAGGAGAATAAATAAAAAAATTACTATCTCCTTACATATGACATAATGCCCTGCTGCGAAATAATGGAGATAATATACATCTAGATCCCCTATAAACAGACTGGTAACAATCAATACAGTCTAACAGTAATTCACTGTTGCTCAAACAGCACACTTCTACCAGTTCATGCACATCCTTTAGTCTTAAAACCAAGGATACACTTCTGCAACATTGCAGTCCAGATATAACATGTAACCATTTGTTAGTCACAATATCCAAAGCCAAATAACTCAGCCTAGCAGCATATTTCATTGCAAGGTAGTGTGTTAATATGGGAGAATAAACATGATGTCTATAAGCAATCCAGGCAGTGATTCACTACTGCTAAGACAGCACACTTTCACAGATCTAAACACATCCTATAGTCATAAGTTATATTGGGATACACTTCCGCAATTATGTAGCCCAATTATAATATATAACAAATTTTTGTCACAGTATCCTAAGCAGATGTATATATGGTTAGTGCTGTCTTTCACAACAATTTATAACATATATTGAACCACAATCAAGTAACACATGTTATTCACACAGTGATGTGTTAAGAAAGAAATCTTAGGGTCTAAAGACTGCTGTGGTCTATTATTAGTAGACCATATGTCATGAGTGCACTGTAAACATATTAACGTATCGTTAGTTAGTGCAAAATAACACTCTCATTAGTTTGCAGAATAGGTTAAAGAGTATAATTATACCTATAAATAACAGCATGCCCTAAGATTAAATGAATTGCTACTGTATTTAAAATATCAATCATGTTCCCAACGTATATTTTAGCAAAATCGCCACACAATAGTAGATTAACCATTGGTACTTAGCTATCCATACAGATGGATTTTAGCTCAGTTATTCATGTTCCACTGTGGTATGATATCCATGGAGCCACCGTGCCTGAATACCTGGTTCCGTGTGTAAGTGCATGCAGGTTGTGCCGGGAGCTCGCAGCAATGACAGAGGGATCCCCTCCCTGTAGCCTGAATCACTGAGCGGCTTCCCCGTGTAGGAGGCGCTGTAATAGCAGGCACGCGGCTGTGAACAGTGGGTCTCTCATCCACGCTGTTTCCAGGAAGATACCTGGCCGCTACCCGCTATCATAATTAGGTAATTGGATGGAAATCTGGCTCCGGGAAGCACTGCCAACAATTAAATTATTACCACTAGTGGTTTATGCTAATTTTTGTTATGTTGGTCTGATTTATATTTATATCCCTTAAATATCTGAATCCTGTGCGGCTCTCACCCCTTTTTGTTTAAGACTGAGGATCAGCAAGTCAGGAAATGTCATTTTAAATCGGCCCCATTTTTGAGTCATTGAAGATTTTTAGCAACTGGACCTATCAGTTGCTAAAACCAGTCAGTGCGGCTGAAAATCGTGTGCTCGCAAAATAGCGAATGCCTGCTAATTTGAGTGACAGGATGAGGCGTTTGTGCGTGGTAACAGGGGAAGGTGCTTGAAAACGGGGAGTGGAGATCCGAACGCAGGCATGTCAAAAGGTCAAAACGGGCATTTTAAGGGTGTGCATAATTAACAAAGCAGCGTCATCGACCACGTCACTTGGTTGTTTCTTAGCCTGAACTGTTCGCATGAATGCGGTAGGAAAATCCAACCACAAGCACTGCAAGCAGTTCAGACGCCTTTCGATGTACTCGATTAATCTAATAAATAGTGGAGATGACGTATGATGCGAGCGGCCAGGGGGCGTTTTTTACAAAAAAACGTCCGCATGTTTTGTTCGCTCGTTCTGACATAGAGGCGTCAACAGACCGCAAAGAGCGAACGGTCAATTTAAATAGCCAGCCCCTTTTTCTGGACGAGCGAGCGCAAATAGCGTCCGGCTCTGAATCAGGCCCTCAGTCCAATAGTGAAGGTCAACAGCTTAAACTCAAATTCATCACCAACAAAAACACTGTGGATGTAGTAGGAAATAAGTAGAGGAGATGGAGCTGGGAGCCCATATCAGTGGAGATAGAGCTAAGATTCAGTCACAATATTGCATCATATGTATAACAATGGCTCTCACCTCACCGTGCATACACCTCTACACCTTCCCTGACATGTTCCCAGCTACCACCAACATACTGTCCACTATTGCTCTCATCATCTGACTTTCACCTCAACCTGCATACAGCTCTACACCTTCCATGATATGTTAAGTCATCATTTCGACCTTCATCAAGTTGACATGGTCATAATGTTGACACTTACCATGTTAACTTTTATCATGTAGACCATGATGAATTGTTGACATGTTAGAATGTCAACATATTGTCCCTGTTGGCAAGTGTTCACATACTTGGGTTGTAAAGCTAGCCACACATCTAAAAATTATCTGTCCAACCAGCCAACTAGTTGATTGGTTGGAATGAAAATCTGGTAAGGAATACAATCAGCAATTTGCTCCCAAACGCTGGAAAATGAACCAAAACTGTTGTTTGAACAAATAATTTAGATCAAACATTTAACAAACTTGTCTGACGACCATTTTCATCTGTTTTCTGGCATTTGGGAGCAAATTGCTGATCATCATTTACTCCCATACGTTACCAGATTTTCATTCCAACCAATCAACAAGTTGGCTGGTTGGATGTAAGTTGGTCTAGTGCAGTGGTTCTCAAACTCGGTCCTCAGGACCCCACACAGGTCACGTTTTGCAGGTCATCCAGCAGGTGCACAGGTGTAGTCATTACTCACTGACACAGTTTAAAAGATCCACAGATGGAGCTAATTATTTCACTTGTGATTCTGTGAGGAGACCTGGAAAACATGCACTGTTTGGGGTCCTGAGGACCAAGTTTGAGAACCTGTGGTCTAGTGTGTGGCCAGCTTAAGTGCCAGTGTTGGTTCATAAGGAAGAGGGCCCACCACCCATTGTCTTTTTTTGTTTAGAGCAAACTACAAAGAAGAAGAGAGATTCCGCACACAACCTTAGTAACTTCATTAATGTAAACCAACCATCTTTTATCCAGATACTAGTTGTATCAATAAGTGTTATTGGTGGTGCTCCCAAAGCCCAGTTTAGTACATGCGTAAATAGAAGGGCTATTTGCTGGGACACTCTTCGTACATATTCATATATATGTTCAAATCTAACCTTTATTATAAATAGGTAAAATTATAGGATACCCATACACAACATTCGATGGCAACAGGTGTTCTATATTAATCACCTGCAGCGAAAAGAACTTAAATATTATGGAGGAGTCTTCCGGCAAAATATTAAATCAACATTCCACTGAATTATGTTAACTTTTGATTTGGTAGATAATTGACACATCACAGATAGATTAGTCGTAAAAATAGATGATTTTAAATGCTCTGCCATGTGAATTCTAATCCCTATTATCCTCTTTGACCTACAGCACCTGGTACTCCCAAGTGGTCTCCCATCCCAGTACTAACCAAGCCTATTACTGTTTAGCTTCCAAGATCAGATGAGATTGGGCAAATCAAGTAATGTATGGCTGTAGGTATAAATTAGTTGGGGAAATGGTATACTCACCGGCACATGGTCAGAGCAAAAATAAATGTAGGACTGCCACAAATGAGTAGTCCATTTAATTAATAAAATATAACATTCACAAAAAGTTATGCATAAGCATACTTTATTTGTTACACGTAAGGATGGTGTGTTTTACTCTTGCTTAATCATGTATATCACACGTGTAACCAAACATAGAGAAATGCATACAATGAAATATCTCAGCAGTTATATATACAGATGGTATTATATACCCATGTATTTAATCTTTCCTTAGTAGTTATCATATCATCATTTCATACTTCAATCTAGAAATGCAAATCACAAACCAAGTATCCTCAATGCTCATATCAATTTTATCAATTACTGTGGTGTCTAAATTCCATCAAACAACGTCACTTAGTATTGTATGTACTATTAACCAATTCAATGCAAAATTCTATATATTTAAATAATGCTTGCCATCAATAGTAAATCACGCACAAGAAAGCACAGTAAGCATTTCCTTATTAGAGTCCCAAAGATAAAGCATCACAGCTTTTAGTATCCTGCATCCACATGGATTGCTACATATTAACAATTTGAGTCATCAAATTATTATCTTTGGCACTCTAATAAGGAAATGCTTACTGTGCCTTCTTGTGCATGATTTACTATTGATTAAGCAAGAGTAAAACACACCATCTTTACATGTAACAAATAAAGTATGCTCATGCATAACTTTTTGTGAATGTTATATTTCATTAATAAAATGGACTACTCATTTGTGGCAGTCCTACATTTATTTTTGCTCTGACCATGTGTCGGTGCCAGGGGCGTATCTATAATGGGTGCAGGGTGTGCGGGGAACACGGGCCCCTGGGTCCAGGGGTGCCCCGCACCGCACACCCTGCACCCATACTATTACTTAACACTCCGGAGTCCCACGTTGGCGCGGGGGTCTGGCACTGTAAAACGACTGGAAAATGGCCGTGGTGGCCATTTTCCCGTCGTTTGCACATGCGCAGTACAGGGAAAATGGCCGCCGCCAGAGCCGGCCCTAACCAATTTGGTGCCCTAGTAAAGATTTTGTCTGGCGCCCCCAGCAGAAAATTCCATGTTCTCCCCTCACAGCACCCCTCTCAGCACACTGCTGTAACTAAAGAGAAAAGGGACAGGTTTTAGGTGAAAGTTCATTATACCCCCACCTCAGAAGGCATTCTACAGGGCAAATTCTACCCTCATTGCGAGCACCCCTCACAGCACCTGTCACCCAGCACAGTACCCCCGATAGCACATATTACAGCACAGCACCTCTCACAGCACAGATTACAACACAGCACCTCTCACAGCATAGATTACAGTACAGCACCCAGTACAGTACCCCTCTCTCAGTACAGCACCCCTCACAGCACAGATTATAGTACAGCACCTCTCACCCAGCACAGATTACAGCAGAGCATCCATCCCCCCTCACCCAGTACAGTACCCCACTCCCAGCACCTGTAACCCAGCACAGATTACAGCACAGAACAGCACCCCTCACAGCACAGATTACAGCACAGCACCTCTCCCCCAGCACAGATTACAGCACAGCACCCATCACCCCTCACCCAGTACAGTACCCCTCTCCCAGTACAGCACCACTCACAGCACAGATTATAGTACAGCACCTCTTGCACAGCACATATTACAGCAGAGCATCCATCACCCCTCACCCAGTACCGTACCCCTCTCCCAGCACCTGTCACCCAGCACAGATTACAGCACAGAACAGCACCCCTCACAGCACAGATTACAATACAGCACCCATCACCCCTCTCCCAGCACCTGTCACCCAGCACAGATTACAGCACAGAACAGCACCCCTCACAGCACAGATTACAGTACAACACCCATCACCCCTCACCCAGTACAGCACCCCTCACAGCACAAATTAGAGTACAGCACCTCTCCCCCAGCACAGATTACAGCACATCACCCCTCACCCAGTACAGTACCCCTCTCCCAGTACAGCACCCCTAACAGCACAGATTATAGTACAGCACCTTTCCCCCAGCACAGCACCCATCAGCCCCACCCAGTACAGTACCCCTCTCCCAGTACAGCACCCCTCACAGCACAGATTATAGTACAGCACCTCTCCCCCAGCACAGTTTACAGCACAGCACCCCTCACCCAGTACAGTACCCCTCTCCCAGCACCCATCATGCAGCACAGATTACAGCACAGCACCCCTCAACCAGTACAGTACCCTTACAGCAAATTACAGCACCCATCACCTCTAACCCAGTACAGTACCCCTCTCCCAGTACAGCACCCCTCACAGCACACATTATAGTATAACATCTCTCGCCCAGCACACATTATAGCACAACACTCATCACCCCTCACCCTGTACAGTACCCCTCTCCCAGCACCTGTCACCCAGCACAGATTACAGTACAGCACCCATCACCCCTCACCCAGCACAGCACCCCTCACAGCACAGATTATAGTACAGCACCTCTCCCCCAGCACATCACCCCTCACCCAGTACAGTACCTCTCTCCAAGAACAGCACCACTCACAGCACAGATTATAGTACAGCACCTCTCTCCCAGCACAGATTACAGCACAGCACTGCACCCATCACCCCTCACCCACTGCAGTACCCCTCTCCCAGTACAGCACCCCTCACAGCACAGATTAAGTACAGCACCTCCCGCCAAGCACAGATTACAGCACAGCACCCATCACCCCCACCCAGTACAGTACCCCCCTCCTAGTACAGCACCCCTCACAGCACAGATTATAGTACAGCACCTCTCCACCAGCACAGATTACAGAACAGCACCCCTCACCCAGTACAGTACCCCTCTCCAGTACAGCACCCCTCACAGCACACATTAAAGTACAACACCTCTCACCCAGCACACATTATAGAACAGCACTCATTTATTTTATTTTATTTATTAACAGTTTCTTATATAGCGCAGCATATTCTGTTGCGCTTTACAATTGGAAACATTGATAGAACAAAACAGGGTAATAACAGACAGACATAGAGGTAAGAGGGCCCTGCTTGCAAGCTTACAATCTATAGGGAAACAGGCATTGATACTCAAGGATAGGTGCTATATATATTGCAATTTGGTCTGGCCAGAATGCAGAGTTTCTTGGTGGGCTGCTTGATCCAGTCACATAGGAATGTCGGCAAAATGTCAGGAGTATGTGAAAGAAAGACAATATGTGAGGTTATGTATGGACTGTGAGAGGGGATGTGATAAGACATGGAAGCTATGAAGGTTATGTGGTCGGTTCTGGAATCTGATAAGCTTGTCTGAAGAGGTGAGTTTTCAGGGAACGCTTGAAGGATTGAAGAGTAGAGGTAAGTCTTATTGTGTGTGGTAAGGCATTCCATAGAGTAGGTGCAGCCCGAAGAAAGTCCTGTAACCGTAAATGGGAGCAAGTAATGCGTGGGGATGAGAGACGCAGTTCTTGTGCTGAGCGGAGAGGTCGGGTTGGGAGATATTTTGAGATGAGTGAAGAGATGTATGTTGGTGTAATTCGGTTAATGGCCTTATGTGTAAGTAACAGTGCCCCTCACCATGTACAGTACCCCTCTCCCAGCACCTGTCACCCAGCACAGATTACAGCACAGCACCCCTCATAGCACAGATTACAGTACAGCACCCATCACCCCTCACCCAGCACAGCACACCTCACAGCAAATTACAGTACAGCACCCATCACATCTCACCCAGTACAGTACCCCTCACAGCACAGATTATAGTACAGCACCTCTCCCCCAGCACACATTATAGCACAGCACCCATCACCCCACCCAGTACAGTACCCCTCTCCCAGCACCCGCCACCCAGCACAGATTACAGCACAGAACCCCTTGCCCAGCACAGCACCCCTCACAGCACAGTACAGCACCCATCACCCAGTACAGTACACCACTCCAAGGACCCGTTACCCAGCACAGAACAGATCACAGCACCCATCACCCCTCAGCTAGCACAGCACTCCTCACCCAGCATGGCACAGTCAGCACCCACCACTCATAGCACGGGCATACCCCCACACCCCAGCTACTCCCCATATGTCTTTATCTCCCCCCTCCCATAGCAGTGTCATCAGCCCCCACTCCTCCTATGTGTCTGCCTCCCCTCATCCAGCTCTTATCCTTACCTTTATGCTGTGTGGTGGGGCAGGGTCTAGCAGCAGCTCCGCGGGTGTTGCCTGGCTTCTCCTCTGCACAGCTAAATCCCTTCTGTCCTCGTCTGCACTCTGCAGCAGCTGCCTCAGCGAAAGTGAAACTAAACACTTCCTGCCTGTGTGAGATGTGTCCTCCTGCTGCTGCTACAGCCTCCTGACTGGCCGTACTGAGCCAGCTCAAAGAGAAAAAATCTGCATCTGGCCCTGGGCTTGGGATGCCCCTAGGCATTCTAGTTGCTCCTAGGCATTTGCCTATAATGCCTATGCCTAGGGCTGGCCCTGGCTGCCACAGCCATTTTCCCGGTGACCTGTGCATTTATTATAGACTCTGGGCACACTCTAGTGCCCAGAGTCTATATCTCCGGCGCTGGCCGTGCACAGCTCAGTGTGCTGCCGGCCACCGGACAGAGAGGAGGGGGCCCGTGTCGGAGACTGCACACGGGCCCCCTCCTCTCTAGAAATGTCCCTGGCTGGTGCATATACCATTTCCCCAAATAATTTATACCTACAACTATACATTACTTGATTTGCCCAATCTCGTCTGATCTTGGAAGCTAAACAGTAATAGGCCTGGTTCGTACTGGGATGGGAGACCACGCGGGAATACCAAGTGCTGTAGGTCAAAACAGGATAATTGGGATTAGAATGCACATGGCAAAGCATTTTAAAATCATCTATTTTTACGATAAATCTACCTGTGAAGTGTCAAATATCTACCAAATCAAAAGTTAACATAAAACAGTGGAATGTTGATTTAATATTTCGCCGGAAGATTCCTCTATATTATTTAAGTTCTTTTTGCTGCAGGTAATTAATATAGAACACATGTTACCATCGAATTTTGTGTATGGGTACTCTATAATTTTACCTATGTATAATAAAGGTTAGATTTGAACATATGTATGAATATGTACTAAGAGTGCCCCAGCAAATAGCCCTTCTTTTTCTCTTTTTTTGTTTAAAGCAAACTACAGGTCCCAGCTTGCCATGGTGCCAAAGCAAGCTAACACCTGTGGTTTTTGTGCCAGCAGGCCCTGGTCACCATTTCTGACAGCCAGGCCATGCTGGGACAAGTAGGTCGCCAAAGACAAAATATTATAATATAATAACTATAAATTGTCCTTTCATTGCCTCTTTACCTACCACCCTGGGGTAAGGGGAAGAGCCCTGGCACAATTGGCACCAGGGCTGGGGTCATGCATGCACAGTTTTGCCCTTATATTAAGGTTGAATTGAACAAACAGCATTTCACCATGTAAATTTTGTGATAGGGACAATCATGGTGATTGAGCGGCTACAAATCCAGTTATTGGATCTACTGAGCTGAAATTTGACGTGGCCACATAGAACCATTGCTGCACCCACCGATTTCCTGTTTTCCTATTCTGCAGTCCCCATGTCCTCTCCTATTCTGCACCCCCATGTCTTGTCATACCATTTTGCACCAGAGTGTCCTGTCGTCAATGTGTGGCAGCTCCCAATGTCCTGCCATCATTGTGCTGCACACCCCATGGTCTGTCGTCACAGACATGATCTCCCATATCCTACTATCATTGCAGTGCACCCCCATATCCTGTTATCACTGTTCTGTACCCCCTTCATGTTACCACTGGCATGATCTCTCGTATAATTTTCTCACTGCGTTGCATACTGTCTTGTCATGACTACCCTGCAGCTCCATATCCAGTATTTACTGCCCTGTACTCCATAACATTAAAGAAAAGTTGATGGGCAGAAGGTGTGGTATGAGGGAAAGCTGGAGGGCAGAGGTTGGCATGTGAGGGAAAAGCAGGAGGGAAGATTTTGGGGTGTGTGAAAAATGCAGATATGCAGAGGGTGGCATGTGTGGGAATAGCTGGTAGGCCGGGGGGGTGGCTTGTCAAATTCTTTGCTGTGCAATTAGGCGGAAGAAAGAGCGGGTGCAGTTGGGGGTTAAGACAAAGCAATACAAATGGGAAGAAGAGTGAGAAGCGCGGATGGCTGGCCTATAAATTTTGTTTTATAGCAGTGCCGGTCAGCATGATGTCTACTGGGAGGTGATCTGGGAGAGGATGTGAGCTGGGAGGTGTGCTGTGAGCTGAAAGGTGAGCTAGAAGGTGTGCTGGGAGAAGTGGTGGGAGCTGGGAAGTGGCTGGGAGGTGTGCTGGGAGGTGTGCTGGGAGGTATGCTGGGAGGAGTGCTGGGAGGAGTGCTGGGAGGAGTGCTGGGAGATAAGCTGGGAGGTGTGCTGGGAGGTGTGCTGGGAGGTGTGCTGGGAGGTGTGATGGGAGGTGTGATGGGAGGTGTGATGGGAGGAGTGCTGGGAGGTGTGATGGGAGGAGTGCTGGGAGGTGTGCTGGGAGGTGTGCTGGGAGGAGTGCTGGGAGGAGTGCTGGGAGATAAGCTGGGAGGTGTGCTGGGAGGTGTGCTGGGAGGTGTGCTGGGAGGTGTGCTGGGAGGTGTGCTGGGAGGAGTGCTGGGAGATAAGCTGGGAGGAGTGCTGGGAGATAAGCTGGGAGGTGTGCTGGGAGGTGTGCTGGGAGGAGTGCTGGGAGGAGTGCTGGGAGGAGTGCTGGGAGGAGTGCTGGGAGGTATGCTGGGAGATAAGCTGGGAGGTGTGCTTGGAGGTGCCCTGGGAGGTTTGCTAGGAGGGGAGCTAGGAGGTGTGCTGTGAGGTGTGAGGGAAGGTGAGCTGGGATGTATGAGGGGAGGTGAGTTGGGAGGTGTGCTGTTAGGGGAGGAAGTGGGGGTATGAAAATATCAGGTGGGCTCAGGATTTGGGCCTACCTAAATAAAAAACCCCTGATATTTCCATACCCCCACTTCAATATTTCAACCTCGACCACTGGTTTAGACTGTGAATATAAGAACAACAGAAGGCAGAGTAAACCTGTCATGGGCTAACCCACAAGGTTTTGGGTGGATTGTGTGAGGTCATATGGGTTAGTTTTAGCCAGTTAAGTGTTAAGGGGTGGTGTTATAAGTTAAGGTATCTAAGGTTTGGGGTCACATGGACCATGGTACCAGGGCAGTTTCTAGGGTCTGAGGCTCCCAGTGCGAGCAGTCAAAATGCGCCCCCCCCCCTCGAAGCAGTAATATTGTGGACTGGGCGTTGCGTCATCGTGAGGGGGTGTGGTATCACAGTAAGGGAGCGTGATCTAGAAAGACCACAGAATGTCAGCCACTGTGACTACTGAGTACAGGGGTGACTAACCTGTCAGAGGCAAAGCGCTGAAAAATATATGTAGCTAAACAAAAGACAGACAGCATGCGCACGCCGGAGGCGCGCGCTCAAAAAATGGGGTGTGGCCTAGCTGTCACAAGCCCACGACGCATTTCTGTGTGCATGCCTTTGAGGTGACATTTGCAGAAGTATGACCTTGCATCACACCCGATTTTAGTCGCGTTGGGAGCGAGCCCAGCCAGATCCACATAAAATACACTGTAACAAACCACTTCCACATAAAATATATTGGTAAAGCCAGAGGCACATAAACTACGTTTTAAAACCACATCCACCTCAAATACATTATTAAATCCAGAACCACATAAAACACATTGAAAAAACATGATTCACATAATACACACTTCATTCCAGCCCCCTCCCTTGCCATTCCATCCCGACAGGTCTTAGGCTTCCCCCCCATTGGCTCTCAGGCAAAAGTGCCCATTATGCAGTGCCCCCTGTAGTTGTCCCCATATGCAGTGTCCCGTGTATTTATGCCCCTTATGCAGTGCCCACACTGGTAGTGTAACTTATGCAGAGCCCCCATTAGTAGTGCCCCCTGTAGTCATGTCCCCTGTAGTCATGCCCCCATCAGTAATGCCCCCAATAGTAATGGTCCCTGTTGTAGTGCCCCAGTAGTAGTGTCCCCAGTTGTATTGCCCCCAATAGTAATGCCCCCTGTAGTAGTGTCCCCTTTATAAATTCCCCAGTATTAATGCCCCTGTATTAGTGCCCCCAATAGTAATGCTCCCTTCGTAGTAGTGCCCCCAGTAGAAGTGCCCCTGGCCCCTGAGTAATGCACCCAGTAGTGGTGCCTCCTAAGCAATGACCCCAGTAGAAGTGTCCCCCGAGTAATGTCCCCAGTAGTAGTGCCCAGGTGCCCCCAGTAGTGGTGGCTCCCCCAGCAGAAGTGCCCCCAGAGTAATGTCCCCAGTAGTAGTGCCCGGGTGCCCCCAGTGGTAGTGCCTCCCCCCAAGTGTAGTCCAGGCTGCCTGCACACAAAAAAAAAAACAGTAATACTTACCTTCAGCCCCGCGCTGGCGTCCGCTCCGCTCGGCTGCTCCTCTCTCTGCACTATGGGAAAGACGTCATGACGTCCTCCCATAGTGCACATTGTGGGAGCCGGAGCCGGAAGCAGGAGCCTCTGTCTCCATCTCCGGCTGCTCTGCCGGGCGCCCGCTGGTAACTGAATCTCAGCGGGGAGCCCGGCAGTTAACAGGCTGTTTCTGCAGCAGGGGTAGGATGCGGCGCGCCCCGTGCGATTGCACGGGTCGCCTGCCCCTAGAAACGGCCCTGCATGGTAAAAGCCTCTTTGTGAAGAATTTGTCTTCAAACTAAAGTGATAACTGTCTATGTGCTCAAGTGCTGTTTATCTCTATTGTGCTTTCTTAGTATTTATTTTCACTTTTGCTGCTCTTTGCTGCACATATTGGTGGATTAAACACAAGATACAGCCCAAGCGCTGAGGGGTTGATATTTACTGAACAGATTCAATGTGGTTGTGTGGGGTAGTCAGTCCCACTCAATAAAAAGTACATGAAAGATAAAGCAACCACAGATTCTGTTAGTATAATTAAAAATCACTCAAACCAGTAGCAACAATGTATATAATAAATGAATTATATCTTTATTAAGACAAAGCAGCCAATGCTTATAAATTCAATAAGAGCAATAAAACACACATGTAAATAATGAAATTGCATGTAAATAATGGTTCCTAAAATGTATGAATATAGAGTCCCGGACTTTTGAACAACATTTGGTGAAACCCTCTGAAGAATTCCTCCATACACAAATATATTTTTTGAACTGATGTTGATTAGTTCATCATCCGGTATAAAAGTTACAAAGTAATAAATGGGTGTCGATATTACCTTCCGTATAGTTGGATCAGACCCAGATCTGGGTATATGACCACAATGTGGATGATGGTTACCGTGGCTGAAGATGGCAGACCTCCCGATCTCGACCCAGCTGACGATGGAGATGCAGAGGGGAGTGGGTGGTCGCTCTAGTGCAACAGGTCCGGCACAGGAGGGGCAAAACAATGTACTCCGTGCTCTATGAGTGAATGGGTCGTCTGACCAAGATGCACGTGCTCTACCCGGCCAGCGGGGAGACTTGGGAAGAATTGAATGACGCCGCTCTGAGGCTCCGTGTCAGGGGGAAAGGAACAGAGGGCTCTGCGTCCCGGATGGGTATGGAGGATATTCCACTGCAAGCTGATAGAATGGCTTGAAGCTTGGCAGGCATGGTGTGTAGATGTGCAGAGAGAGCCAGTGATGAGACTCCAGGAATCAAAAACCGGGTAGATGTAGCAAAATCAAGCACCAACGCGTTTCAACGTCCTTCTGACGCCTTTTTCAAGGCTGGCCGGGTAGAGCACGTGCATCTTGGTCAGACGACCCATTCACTCATAGAGCACGGAGTACATTGTTTTGCCCCTCCTGTGCCGGACCTGGAGCACTAGAGCGACCACCCACTCCCCTCTGCATCTCCATCGTCAGCTGGGTCAAGATCGGGAGGTCTGCCATCTTCAGCCACGGTAACCATCATCCACATTGTGGTCATATACCCAGATCTGGGTCTGATCCAACTATACGGAAGGCAATATCGACACCCACATATTGGTGGATTATGCTGTCACCTGGCGGAGGTCTGCCCTTAGGTCAGACTGGGGGGGTGTTTGTAAACATGCGGCCACCCATCGGGGCCCACTGCGGATTGCTGGAGGCCCGACACAGCTGCCATGTCACTGGCAAGCAGGACAGAAGGACAGGGGCCAGAGCCATGGTGACCATCTTAAGTTGGGAGCACATTTGTTCAGGGGGATGGGGGTAGCTACTGCTGCACCCTCCTTTATTACTGAAGCTGCAGTGTTACACTATGGCTGCTGTAAATTAGGATTTGTCTAATATTATTAAAGACCAGCAGGCTGTATGTGTGCCATACACAGTACAGATATAGAGCCAGAGATTTTCCTCCTGACAATGCTACTAGGCCATTTCCATCTCCAACCGTTGCTTGACCACATGTGGCATCTGCGGGCGTAGTTATGCCTCCATCGGATCTTTCTGCTGGGATGTAGTTTTGTGGCCACCGGTCTCAGTACTGGCATCAGAATCCTGACAAGGGATTTAAGATAGGTGTCAAAATACCGATGCCTATTTTAATCCTGATGCCAGAATGCCAAAGGATGCCAGACCAAAAGAGGTAAGTCCAGGTGCCCTTATCATTAGCCGCGGGGGGAGGGTTAGTTTTAGGGAGCGTAGTGGGGTTAGATTAGGTTTGGATGGGGGGGGGTTAGGATTAGGCACCCCAAGGGGGGAGGGTTAGGCAACCCCAAGGGGAGGTTAGAGTTAGGCACTCCCCCGGGAGGGTTAGGTTAGGGTGCAGTATGGGAGGGAAGGGTAGGCACCCCTGGGGGGAGGTTAGGGTTAGGCACTACAGGGGAAGTTAGGGTAAGGCACCACTAAGGGAGGGTTAGCGGGGAGAGGGGTAAGGATAGGGTACTTACCTGCCCTGCCGGGATCTTCTCCCTTTGGGCTGCCGGCGTCGGGATATGAACTGGCGACTATTCAGCTGCCGGGACTTCATACCCATTCCTTTCTGCTGAACAATTGACCCCCAGAGCCACCCAATGTGAGGTTCTGAATTTGTTGTGGACCCGGGGTGGTAATAGGAGCAGACACAGAAGCAGACTTAAATGTAAAAGTGGAGTTTTTAATAAGTGACTTAGAAGAAATGGGAATGGCAAAATAAAAAGTCCAGGTATAGCACTAAAGTGCACTTGATAACTGTAGTGGGGGTTAATGAGAAAAATGTCCAGATAGTGACAGGCAGGAACAGTCCAGTATACAAGTATGGTGAGCTGAAAACAGAATGCAGGTATGATGAGATGTAACTAAATGCAGGCTTGGTGAGCTGTAAATGATGCAGGCAGAGGTAGTGAAGTCCAGCTGGGAGTGAAATGAAGCAAGGTGCAGGGAAACAGCAGGTTCAGGTACTCAGGCAGGTAAGTCCAGCAGGTTGGAGCAGGCAAGGTTCAGGCTAGGAGCATATACAAGTGGGCAGATAAGGCACAGGTACTCTCTCTCAGCAGCAGCTGAGAAACACATTGCACTGGCAAAGGAAGGAAGGCTCTGGACTTTCCTAAATACTCAGTGCCGCGTTGTGACTGGCTGGAATGAGCACATGACCTACCAGGATTGGACAGCTGGGATCACATTGCCACAGGCAAGATGGTGGCGTCCATGCCAATGGAACAGAAACACCGCCAGACCTAGTGACAATGTGCCCACACAGAACCACGTGCAGCCAATGCCCCTCACCAAACATCAGCACCGCTGCCAGAGACCTCCCGCCATAACGACCTCACAGGTAATACCCGGTGACTACCATGCCGAGAAAACCTGGCCGTGACAGTACCCCCTCCCCACCTTATGGGTGGCTTCAGGACACTCACCAGGCTTCTCCAGATGGGCAGCGTGGAACTTCTTGATGAGTGCAGGAGCATGGACATCTTTGACATCGGTCCAACAATGTTCCCCTGGGCCGTGGCCCCTCCAGTCCAGTAGGCACTGCAGATGTCCTCTGCAGAGGCGGGAATCCAAGGCCTGGGAGACCTCAAATTCTACGCCCCTTTCAGTCTTGACACGGGGAGAAGCAGGCAGGACTCTGTGGAACTTGTTTAGCACCAGGGGTTTCAACAGGGAGACATGAAAGGAATTGGGAATTTTCAGATAAGGGGGTAGCTGAAGGTGATAAGCCATGGGGTTAATGACTTCTATGATGGAGAAGGGCACGATGAAGTGTGGAGCAAATTTCATGGATGGCACTCGAAGTTGCAGGTTCCGGGTGGACAACCAGACCTGGTCTCCAACTTGCATACATGGTATTTTCCTTCTCTTCTTATCAGCTTGAAATTTGTAACGGGAGGACGACTTCTCCAGGTCAGTAGGAACTTGAGACCAGATTGAAGCAAATCTCCTACAGCTGGGACATCAAAGACGGGCAGGCTTTGAAATTCAGGGACCCGAGGATGAAGGCCGTAGACCACTTGGAATGGTGTTTGGTTTGTGGAAGAGTGGTAAGAGGTGTTATGAGCAAATTCAGCCCATGGCAGCAATGCAGACCAATTGTCCTGGGAAGATGTCATAAAAATCCTCAGGAAGGTCTCAAGTTCTTGATTAACCCTCAGTGGAGCCGTTGCTTTGTGGGTGATAAGCCTTAGAAAAATTTAGCTTTACTTGCAATACAGAACATAAGGCTCTCCAAAATATTGCTGTGAACTGAACACCACGGTCAGAGACTATCTCAGCTGGAAGAACATGGAGATGGAAAATATGTTGAACGAACAAGTGAGCCAGGTCAGGGGCAGAAGGCAATTTCTTTAGTGGTATGTAATGGACCATTTTAGAGAATCGGTCTACTACGACCCAGATGGTAGTGAACCCTTGAGATTTTGGCAGATCAGTGACAAAGTCCATGGAGAGATGCGTCCATGGACATGATGGAATAGGTAGTGGCAATAACTCACCAGCCAGTGCCTGATGTGAAGATTTATGCTGGGCACATGAAGAACACGAAAAAATAAATTCTGACACATATGCTTTCATGGATGGCCACTGATAGCCTCTCTTTAAAAATTCCAAGCTCTTCCGGGTACCTGAGTGACCTGCAAAGCGAGAGGAATGAGCCCAGGTGAGGAGCTGCTTCCTTAACTCCGGGGCCACAAAGGACTTCCCTGTAGGAGGCTGTAGCTGTAAGGTGGCAAAGACTCTTGACTCCAAAACTGGGGTATTTTGTTGATTGTCTGATGTGTTATCACAGCGGAAAGATCTGGACAGGGCATCTGCCTTTTGATTAAGGGCTCCAGACCGGAAGGTCAGGGTGAACTGGAACCGAGCAAAGAATATTGCCCATTGGGCCAAACGAGGACTCATGCACTGAAGATTCTTAAGGAAGAGCAGATTTCTATGGTCCGTGAAGACAGTGAAGGGAAACTTGGCTCCTTCCAGCAGGTATCTCCATTCTTTCAAGGCCAACTTTACTGCTAAAAGTTCTTGTTCACCAATGGCATAATTTCTTTCAGCAGGAGAAAACTTCTTGGAGAAGAACCCACAGGGATGAACTCGATTATTGTCATAACGCTGGGAAAGAACTGCACCCACGGCCTCTGAAAGCGCATCCACTTCCACTAGAAATGGCCTATCCAGATCTGGTTGTCGTAAGACTTGAGCCGAAATAAATGCCTGCTTTAAAAGTTGGAAGGCGGTCTCTGCCTCAGGTGGCCATAGGGCAGGGTTAGCGTCTTTTCGGGTCAAGGCGGTAATGGGAGCCAACAATGATGAAAATCCTTTAATAAGACGTCTATAATAGTTGGCGAACCCAAGCAATCTCTGAATGGCTTTTAACGTTTGAGGACAGGACCAATCCAAAATCGCCTGCACCTTCTTTGGGTCCATTTCTAGACTGGAGCCAGAGATTACGTAACCAAGGAATGGCACACTGGGAACCCCAAAGACACATTTCTCCAGTTTGCAGTTAAGGTGGTTCTTTCTTAGACGGGACAATACTTCCTTCACATGTTCATTATGTTTTGTTACAGAAGACGAAAAAATCAATATATCGTCCAGGTAAACTACAACCGAGACGTACAACAGGTCCCAGAAAATCTCATTAACAAAGCCCTGAAACACGGCAGGGGCATTACACAACCCCAAGGGCATCACAAGGTATTCAAAGTGTCCATCTCTAGTATTAAAGACGGTCTTCCATTCATAGCCAGCACGAATGCGGATGAGATTATAAGCCCCTCTCAGATCCAGCTTTGAAAATATGATGGACCCTTTAACTCTGTCAAACAATTCTGTGATCAGGGGAAGAGGATACCGATTCTTAATTGTTATATCATTGAGGCCCCGGTAATCATGTACAAGGTCTTAGTCCTCCATCTTTCTTGCCAATGAAAAAGAAGCCGGCTCCAGCAGGAGAGGTGGAAGGTCGAATAAATCCCTTTGCTAGGTTGTCCTGGATGTACTCTGACATGGCTTGAGTCTCAGGCACGGATAGAGGATAGGTGCGACCACGGGGTGGCATCTTGTCAGGCAGCAGCTCAATAGGACAGTCCCATTCCCTGTGGGGAGGTAAGACGTTCACCTGTTGCTCGGCAAAAACATCAGAGAACATCTGGTACTCCTCGGGTATAGCTGGAGATGGTAACAAAGCTGTCTTTCTTACAGGTCATATTTTAGGAAGACAGGATTTCTGACAGCCAGATCCCCATGAAAGAATCTGCATTGAGCACCAGTCTATCCTGGGATTATGTTGGCGTAACCAGGGTAGTCCTAAGATGATTTCTTGAGAAGCCTCTGGTATCACTAAGAACTTTAGACTCGGAGTGGAGTGCCCCAACTCGAACTAATACTGGTTGAGTTTCCTTGGTGACCACTTCTTTAGCTAGAGGACGTCCATCTACAGAAGTCAGGGAAATTGCTTGCTTGAGAGAAGAACAAGGAATCTGTAGTTTATCAACTAGGCTGGAAGTCATAAAGTTTCCGGCTGCTCCAGAGTCTAATAGAGCAGAAACAAAGACAGGGTTGGGCTTGAGATCCAAAGCTAAGGAAATCTTGAAATCTTTAGTATTTGGGGACAGGCAAATAACTCCTAACTTGATGTCCCCAAGGTCAGTTAAGAACGGACATTTCTCGACTTGCGGGAGCAGGAGGCCACCAGGTGACCCGAATCTCCGCAGTACAGAGGTTTTTTTTAACATCCTTCTCTGATGTTCCTCTTTGGAGAGATGGATTTGGTTCACCTGCATGGGCTCCTCATCTATAGGAGAATGGGGTGGATGGGAAGGCAAGGGAGATGTAAATGATCTTTGCCGGTCAGCTCTGTGCTTTTCAGCCTGACGTTCTCTGAAGCATAGGTCAATTTTGTTGCAGAGTGAGATCATATCATTTAATTTGGTAGGAAGCTCACGGGTAATCAGATCATCTTTTAATCGGTCGGGCAGACCATGCCAAAAGGCTGAGGTGAGGGCCTCCTCATTCCACTTAAGCTCTGATACCAAAATTTGAAACTGTAAGGCATATTGGCTGACAGGATGGGTTCTTGTATCAGGGTCATGATGCTGGACGACGCTGACACTGTGCTTCCAGGTTCATCGAAAATCCTCCTGAATGAAGATACAAAGTCTGTATAATTATCCAGCAGCGAGTCTAAATGCTCCCAGAGTGGGGAGGTATAATCCAGAGCCGAGCCGGTCAGCAAGGACATGATGTATGCCACTTTGGTTCTAGCGGTGGGGAAGTTATCAGGCTGTAACGTAAAGTGTATATCACACTGATTTAAAAAACCACGACAGAGCTTAGGATTGCCGTCAAATTTGCTTGGCATGGGTAGATGTAGACGAGGGGATACCCTGGTCCCTGTATTACCAGGCACTGGAGAAGGTGAAGTTGCTGATACACCAGGGGTGATTAACGAGGTTTGCAAAGTATCTTGGCGTTTAGACATCTCCTGTAGGAACTCGGCCATTTGATGTTGCATAGCTTCCAGGTTTTCTAAATGACCAGCAATACAGTGAAATAAATCCACTCCAGACAACTGTTCCATGGCCAGATCCAAGGGGCCAGTGCAAACTGTGAGGTTCTAAATGTGTTATGGACCCGGGGTGGTGATAGGAGCAGACACAGAAGCAGACTTAAATGAAAAAGTGGAGTTTTTAATAAGTGACTTAGAGGAGATGGGAATGGCAAAATAAAAAGTCCAGGTATAGCACTAAAGTGCACTTGATAACTGTAGTGGGGGTTAATGAGAAAAATGTCCAGATAGTGACAGGCAGGAACAGTCCAGTATACAAGTATGGTGAGCTGAAAACAGAATGCAGGTATGATGAGTTGTAACTAAATGCAGGCTTGATGAGCTGTAACTGAATGCAGGTTTGGTGAGCTGTAACTGATGCAGGCAGAGGTAGTGAAGTCCAGCTGGGAGTGAAATGAAGCAAGGTGCAGGGAAAGAGCAGGTTCATGTACTCAGGCAGGTAAGAAGGTATATGGAGGGTGCAGGGTAAGTCCAGCAGGTTGGAGCAGGCAAGGCACAGGCTAGGAGCATATACAAGCAGGCAGATAAGGCACAGGTACTCTCTCTCAGCCGGAGGTGAGAAACACGTTGCACTGGCAAAGGAAGGAAGGCTCTGGACCTTCCTAAATACTCAGTGCCACGCTGTGACTGGCTGGAATGAGCACATGACCTACCAGGATTGGACAGCTGGGATCACATGGCCGCAGGCAAGATGGCGGTGCCCATGCCAATGGAACAGAAACACCGCCAGACCTCGCCAGGCCTAGTGACAATGTGCCCGCACAGAACCACATGCAACCAATGCCCCTCGCCAAACACCAGCACCGCTGCCAGAGACCCCCCGCCATGACGACCTCACAGGTAATACCCGGTGACTACCATGCAGAGAAACCCTGGCCGTGACACCCAAGTTTTGCAGGATTTAGATCTTCTGCTGCACCTGTTACAGTATGTCTTCTTCTCCTGCTGTCTCTGCTGCTAATCTTGTCCTCTTCCTCAGTCTGTGATGGGTCTTTTCCTTCTTTTGCAGGGTCAGACATGCGAGCCAAGCTGAATAAGGCCCTTAATACCATTAAAGGTTGATGAAGATTATCGTTGGACAAAGTTGGCAAACTTCAGAATGCCATATGGGCTATGTTGGCAGCAGGGAAGGTTACACTGCAGCCTGTGCAGTCCATTCTGGGTACAGTATGTTCAACTTTGCGTACCGTGTGATTCTGATGGGTCGGGTGTTCTGCTGTAAGCTTGAGAGAGCAATGGCCACGGTTGTTCGGCCTCATCATCTCTTTTGGCTGTCGGCTGAAATAGAGAGGGATTTTGTCATCTGGGCTTAATTTTTAAAGGACTTTAATGGAATTTTGATTTGGATTGCTCCGAAGTCCCCAACATGGAGCTGCAACTGTTTACAGATGCAACTGGATCCATGTGTTTTGGTTGTAACCTTGATGGATCCTGGTGCGTGGCCCCTTGCTTGGACGTCCCAGGGCTTCACAAAGGATCTCCTTCTCTTGGAACTTTTTGCCAATGTGCTAGCATTGGAAATTTGGGGTGAGTGGGTTTTCTATTGTAACATCACACCTAGATGTGACAATCTGGGAGTGGTGCACACTATTAATCGCCAACAGGCCACATATTTAGGTGCTTTGTGGCAACTTGTGCAGTTAGTGTTGCATTTCTTGCAGTGCAACATTGAATTCAAAGCTTGCAATGCTCTGGGTGTGGAAAATGGCATTGCAGATGCTTTGTCCAGTTTTCAGTGGGTTAGGTTCAAGAGCTTGGCTCCTGAGGCTAGCTTGTTTGGGGAGCTTTGCCCCTCTTATGTTTTGCTGGTGATTACCTGGCATGGAGGGCTTAGCTTAGCGATCTCTTGCTCCCGGTACACTGAGATCATATATCATATTAGGCATCATGGGCCAAGTGTGAAGAGTTTACCTCACAACATGCGCTAGAAGAGTATGCATGAATTGATTCGGTCTTTTTTTTTTGTTCTATGCAGGATATGTCGCTCTAAAGTAAGGTAAGGTAAGATAAGGTTAGCTATAGGTTCCCGGCAGTTGGGATGCTGCCGGTCAGAATACCAACAGAGGCATCACAACAGCTAGAATCCCGACACCCATAGGTAAGTATACTACCACTAACCCTAACCTCTACCCTAACCTTCCAGCGCCGGTATTCAGCCGGTCGGCATCCCGCAAGCAGGGATGCTGACTACAGTCCATTAGGGCCATTGGGTTTCCCTTGCAGCAGCTTCAGATATGCGGATCTGTCCAGAGTCTTTGACACATTCCTATCAACTATCCAGCCATATGTTGATGATGCATGGCTGATATACAACAATGGTACACCATTAAGGAATTTCCAGTTTGGTTGGGTTTTCAAGCATTGTTTGTTATGAATTTGGCTCTCGCCTCGTGACTACAGAACCCGTTCATTTCGTATCGGGGCGGCTCCTTCCGTTGCATCCTCTGGGTTTTCAGCATCCCATATCATGGCTGGTGGAAGTTGTCATGTTACAGTATCAGCGTTACATTCATCCCCAAAATCCTGGTTAAT
Source organism: Taudactylus pleione (assembly GCA_031769625.1). Classification (NCBI taxonomy): domain Eukaryota; kingdom Metazoa; phylum Chordata; class Amphibia; order Anura; family Myobatrachidae; genus Taudactylus; species Taudactylus pleione. The sequence goes on from JAUIMM010000099.1 coordinate 1,720,304, forward strand.
ATTTGTGCTTTGTTATTTTGTTACGTTTCGTTCGGCATGCTTTGTGCTATGTATAATTTCCCATGTCTTCCTTACTTGGAATTTCTTAATTGCCTCTTTAGCGGAAGGAGTTTTGAGAGATTTTTAATTTTTTACATGCATCGATGGACATAATTTGGATTTAATTCGTCCTTTAGAAATTGATTTACAATCTGAGTCCCTCAACAGGTTTTTTTTTTTTTTAATCTCTCACCGAGTTACTGTTTTGTCCTTGCCTCCCACCCACCATTCTGACACCCTATACTTAGCCTTTTGTTTTTTTCTGTTTTGTCACGTCTTTCAATGACTTGATTTACTGAATGACCGAATTTAAATTAAATTCACATATTTGACAACATTTTTCTTGGCATACTTAATTATCTTCAATTTCCTCCTCCTTTTATTTTTTAGGTGTTCAATTTGACTCCAGTGATGTTTGCATTATAGGCCATTCATTTTTTGGGGGGGCAGGAAGGTCTGACTTTGCTTGCAGTATTTTGCTTTCCCAGGGGCTCATAGAGTCCAATGTTTGGGTTATCGTGGCCTTGCTTGGGCTTCTTTGAAGGGTAAGTTGCTGTTAGTGGTAGAATGATTTTGTCTGCTCAAATGTGTCATTTTACATCTTGGTGGCAATGACATTGGTATTTGGATGCCATTTGAGTTAAGATTGACCATAGTTGAGGACATATGCCTTTTTATGAGGGTTTGGCAATCTTGCTTTTTCGTTTGGTATAATGCCTAAGTTGTTTTGGTGGGAAGGTTGTGATTTTGTAGCATTGGATGAGGCCAGGAAAAAAGGTAACATGGCTGTTAGTAAATTTTTTTTGGCCAAGGGTGGTGCAGTTGTATGGCATCCTCCGATTCATTATCCTTCTTTGCATTTGTACCATGATGACAGTGTTCATTTGTCTGAGGTTGGCATGTCTCTGTTTATTGAGATCTTTAGGTTTTTATTGAGGGTAGTTTAAGGGTGTATGGTTGTGAGGCATTAGCTTTGTACGCATGGTCTCACTTTGGCGGGAAAGAATGGCAGGTCATTCAGCTTAACTGCAGCTTATTTGTTTTTGGGTGCACTCATTCTAGACTGAAGTCTGAACCACCCCACCAGGGGCAGCACTACACCTTTCCAGATGACTTGTTATATTATAAAGTTGAGTTGGATACCCTTTTTAATTTTGTGTTGTAAGCACCCATAGTGCGGACTCTGTCTGCAATGCATGTTTGTGTTTGTGTTGGTGCGTTGCTGGGCTGCGATTATTATTGGCCATCCCTTCTTGCCACCATACAGTCTTTAAATTGTTGATCTTTTCAATAAATAGCTAACCTTTTTTAATGCCATTCCTGCCTCTGTGTCATTATTTTATTTAAGGTTTAAGGTTATGGGACCTATAAACAAAACATATGTTAGCCTTTAGGAGGTTTACAAGAAAAGAAGACTGTTGTGGGTTAAACCACAAGGCTATGGGTGGATTGTGTCAGGTCATATGGGTTAGTTTTAACCAGTTAAATGTTAAGGGGTGGGGTTAAAAGTTAAGGTATGTAAGGTTTGGGGTCACATGGTACAATCCTCTTTGTGAATAATTTGCCCTCCCACCCACCATTTAGTTTGGTTTTGATTAGTTGTTGGCTATTTCCCATTGGCAGAAAAGAACGGCAGGTCATTCACCTCGAGTGCAGTTGATTTGTTTTTGGGTGCACTCATTTTTAACCGAAGTCTGAACCACCCCATCGGGGGCAGCACTACACCTTTCCTGTTGATTGTGCCCGCAATGCATGTTTTGTGTTTGCGTTGGTGCATTGCTGGGTTGCGATGATTATTGGCTGTCCTTTCCTGACATCATACAGTCTTTAAATTGTTGATCTTTTCAATAAAGCGCTAACCTTTTTTATGCCAGTCCTGTTTCTGTGTTATTTTATTTGAGGTTTAAGGTTATTGGTCCTATACACAAGACACACGTTAGCAGTTAATTTACAATGACATTACATAGTGTGCTTCCATTATTTTCTAAGTTTTAGATAATATCCTTACAGTACATCAGTTTCCAATTTCTATTTTTACTGTCTACTAATTACAGACATTAATATTAATGTCATGATTAACACCGAATACTTGTGATAAAACTTTAGAACCAAATTTCACCTACTGTATTACAGCTGCCTTGGCCTTATAGCTATTTTTGCTTACTGGTACATGTATACTGCCAGTACTTCAGCTCAGATACTAAAGTTTTATTAGAGATTAGTATTATGAGAAAGAATTAACGGGATGTTAATCAGTTTTAATGAGATATACTCCAATGTACTACGCAATAGAACATAAAACACAAGATGAATATTTGTACTATATGATAGGATAATCTATACAGTGTATATATATTATATATATAATAATAGTTGGAACACTGTCAAAAGCAAATAGAGGGCTCAGCCTTAGTGCTACAGTAACTCAGGTCAGTGTGAAATACAGAACACAAGGTATTATGATTTGGTTCCGAAAACAGAATTAAAAATATGTCCGCACTTGGGGCCTGATTCAGAGCCGGATGCTATTTGCGCTCGCTCGTTCAGAAAAAGGGGCCGGATATTTAAATAGAGCGCTCGCTCTTTGCGGTCTGTTGACGCCTCTATGTCTGAATGAGCGAACGAAACATGCGCTCGCTATTTTAAAAAAAATGCCCCCTGGCCGCTCGCATCATACGTCATCTCCGCTATTTATTAGATTAATCGAGTACATCGAAAGGCATCTGAACTGCTTGCAGTGCTTGTCGTAGCATTTTCCTACCGCAATCATGCGAGCAGTTCAGGCTAAAAGACAACCAAGTTACATGGTTGATGACGCTGCTTTGTTAATTATGCACACCCTTAAAACGCCTGTTTTGACCGTTTGGCACGCCTGCGTTCAGATCTCCACTCCCCGTTTTCAAGCACCTTCGCCTGTTACCACCCACAAACTCCTCATTTTGTCACTCAAATTAGCAGGCATTCGCTATTTTGCGAGCACACAATTTCCGACTGCAATGACTGGTTCGCGTATGCGTATTACAACCCATACGCATGCGCAGTTGTGCGAACATCGCTCGGAGCGAACGAGCGACCGCTTATGAGTGGCTCTGAATCAGGTCCTTGGTGTTACCCATATTATAGATAATAGCGGCTGCGTGACAATATTAATGCTATATATGAATACAGGACAGAAAGACAATTATTAACGGTGCCTATCACCATCACTGTAAATTAGTGTGTATCTAACAAGTCTAAGCATGGGGATTTTGTTCATAGTTTGATCAAACCATTTAAGCTATCAGTCCAACGTCAAGGGTTCCCCAATCTCTGCAAGTCCCTACACTAGCATATATGCTACAGGCACAGTTTTAAATTACCTTTAAATGCACTGACTTCTCACATACAGAGGGTAACATCCAGGCAAATAGGGTCTGATTCATACCTGCATGCAATGCTGATGTTTAAGTAGTGCACGTGATGGACGGTTACGGGGAGGTGGCTTAGCACATGCACTGAGTGGGGGCGATTCAAATGTTTTTTTGAGCATGATAATTAATGAGCGCCCAGTTTGCTATTCAATTGTTCTGGGCGCTCATTAATTATCGCCCTCTTCGCCGACTATCTGACGAGGTTTAGCCATGTAAAACGGCTAAACCCATCTTAAGTTCTGGTTGGGGCTCGCTATCTGCGGTTAGCACGCCCTAACTCGGGTGTTTCAGACACATTTCTGCTCGCACCCTCCTGAGTGTGTGCAGAAATGCCGGCGCCGGCAGAACATTTGAATCGCCCCAGTCTGTCGTATGCGTGTGTTATGGGAGTCATATCTCCTGCATTACCTTTATGATGACTGTCCGCAATACTTCATTTACACAAAAGTGGGTCAAAACGTTAATTTTCACCTGCTTTTGTATACATGAAGTGATGATGAATAGACCCCATGATCTTCTCAAATTAAAGTGTTCTGCCTGTAACTGCTGCCTATTATAATGCACAGGGTTTGCCATTTATATTGTACTGTATTACAATTCTCATGTGTCTTGAAAGCAATCTGATATCTAGAAGTCAATCAGTCACCTGTTTGAAGGTTACTTCTGAGCTTAATGTAGTTAGTTCTCTACTGTACTGTGGCCAACAGGTGTCAGCTGATGTAGGATCACAGTGATGGCACTTTGCCTTGGGATGGTTGATTGACCAGTTTTTCATTAGAGGAGTGGATTGAAGAGGAGACTCGTGAGAGTGGGGGTACACATAAATTATAATGATATTTAGTACCCAGGCCCGGGTACTGTAGGGGGTGTGGCTTAATTGTACAGACTTGGTCAAGTCCCCTAAAAAACTAACTCATTGTGGTGCTGCTACATGTTGCATTACATGTAATACCATAAACACCAGACATCAAAAACAGAACACTGTGTAATAAGATGGGAGGGTCAGGATCTAGAAGATAGGGATTTGGCCTGTTGTACACCCTTTTTAATCCACTTTGTGCTTAACTTGCCATGTACAATTCTGAAATGTTGCCAGGTACGTTTGCATACACTGCTTCTATTTTATAAACAAGCATTTTGTTTGTGTACTGTACTAGTCAAATCAGATTTTTTTGACAGTGCTAAAAGAATACTCAAACTTTCAGTCAAAGGAAAATATGGGTCTCCCAACTTGCTATATGCAAAAGCAGGCAGTATTTACCACATGCAAAAAAGAGGTATGTATTTGCACCCTTTGCATTGCAACATAGTTTGTCCAGGAATAGTACATAGTTACTTGCTTTATCTTACTCTATTCCCAAATCTTAATCAGGCCCTCAATGCATAGATGGGATCTACTACCAGCCGATCACCAACAACTCAAGGCTTACATGGGGCCAAATGCCAGCCCATTACCAACAGGTCAAAGTATCCTAATCCCCTGCTAATGACACACAAAAAGGCCCACTGGGACCAGTGGTGTCACAAACCCCAGTAGGGTAGAATCAGCCTAATCCCATGAATTGGAGGAGAGATCTCCTTAAGATCTACAATAAAACAGCCACTCTTATCGTTGTTCACCACAAAACATTAAGGCAGATAATCACAATAATTGAGGATGGTGGAGGGGCTTCCAAAGAGGCAAAAGACCTCCTATGCTGGAAATCACCATTATAAATCAGAAACTCCCACACCTCAAAACTACACACCTTAACTGTAATAGGACAACACAAATCATACCATAAAAAATAGGATGAACCTCAAATTTGTAACCTTACCTTCTAAATGTCTTCTAAAACAGCCTAGTAGTTTAAATTCTGATAGGCATATGAGATGTTTCCTGTCTTCCTATCAGCTTAAAGCAGGGATGGGGAACCTGGCCTGGTCTGTCCCTTGGAGCTTTTTTTAATAACATTTTTAAAGCACACATATAAACACAGATTGAATTATCATATTCCCAGAAATATTACATTATAAAACAGATGATACATATAGAGCAAGGAATAACAAATTCTAGTGGAGAAAATTATTTTCTTAGCACAATATTTCTGAAGCATAATAAACAGTCATGTAATTAGGAACTTGCTTGTCACAGGCTTTTGCACTTGTCTACATGTCCAATGTAGAATTCAAATCTACTAGCAGAAATTATTCTTCTGTATGAAACACAGCTAAGCTAATATGTCGGCTGTTCAATTGGGAAGCAATCGGGAAACCGACTGCCTATATACTGGCAGCCGGCTTCCCAACTGTCTTATTCTGGCAAGGGTGAGATGCCGGGCATCTGGATGTAGACGCCCGCATTTCCCCGACGCCGGGAAACTGGCGCCCGGCATCACGATCGTAGTGATGCCGGGCACCGAGAGCGGACAGCTGCGCGGGGGAGGGTTAGGTTTAGGGCTCCCGGGGGGGACTTAGGGTTAGGCACCCCCCCGGGAGGGTTAGGGTTAGGCTAGGGGGAGGGAGGGTTAGGCACCCCCGGGGGGGGGACTTAGGGTTAGGCACCCCCCCCGGGGGACTTAGGTTTAGGCAGCGGGGAAGGGGGTGGTTAGGGTTAGGCACTTAGAGGGGAGATTAGGGCTAGGAACTTGGGGGCGAAGTTAGGGTTAGGCACCCCTAAGGAGGGTTAGGTTAGTGGATACTTACCTAGGGACGATCGGGATTTCCAGCGCTGTCGGGCTTCCGCTGCGTCGCACTCTGCTCCTGTCGGGCTGACGCTGACGGGAATCGAACCGCTGGCCATGCGGCCTACGGTATGTCATACCCATTCCGTTCAATTGCTTAGTCCAAAGTATCATCATAGTGGTGGAATTAGGTGTACACAAAGAAATAAGAAAGACCAAAAAGCACTGTACTTAACTTAAAATATGAAGCTTTTGATAAGGCTGATAAGTATAAAAAACAAAAATAAAAGAGATGGTAAACATTTAAATCTGAATAAAAATAAGAGAAAGAAAATAAATCAGACCCTACATACCTCTATAATTACCACAGAGAGAGAGAAAACAACCCTTCAGTAGAAAGTGAAAGCACACATAGCGCTACTTCTAACCAGAAAACTAACATTTATAACTTGAGCCCCTATATCTTAAATGAAAATGAACAAAAGATGTTAAAAAAGGGCATCAAATTTGCTAGAAACAGTAAAATGGATTATTTTTTTTTTAGCCTAGAAAAGGTTTTTTGAAGATAAAGATAGAGGAGAATCAGAAGCTCCTGAGATAAATGATCATATATTTAGATGTAAGTCCTCTTTTTATCCAGCCTATAAGAAAGTAGGCTTTGTTGAAACCTTTGAGATGTTGATCAAAGATGATTTGGACCGGTTGGTACCAACGAAAGAGAGAATTATAAATCTTACTAAGGATGAGAGATTGGCCACTAATTCCCTGAAAAGGAATAAAGATATTGTGCTGAAACCAGTGGATAAAGAAGGTGGAGTGGTCATTTTAAATATTGACGATTATAGTAAAAAAGCACTTAGGCAACTAATGCATGGAACGACATACAACGACAGGATCAGTAGAGAACTAAATGTCTTACTGGCTATATGCATGGGAAAAAATGTTCTCACTGCGAAAGACTATGGGGCATATTCAATTGTGTGCAAGAATAGCAAAACACCCGCACCTGCGAAGTTTTTCATGCAGGTGCAGGGTTTTTGCTATTCAAGTAGGTGCGATTTTCATTTTTTTTTCCATGCCGGGAGGTATTTTTTCTCGCACCTCCTGAGCAAGTGTGATTTTTCCTAAAATCCTTCATTTTAGGAAAAAACACCGGGACTTGCTTTGGCACCTCGGCGGCACCACCCCTGAGGACTAATAAAGCAATTGGAAGTTTCCAATAAGCTTAATTAGTCCATAATTACTTACCTTCTGCAGCACTGTCTTCTGCATCCAGTGTCGGGAGCCGGGTCTTTTGCAGCAGGGTAAGTATTTAAGTGTGTGTGGTGTTTGTAAGTGTGTATGAGTGAGTGTGTGTGTGTGTGTGTATATGTGTGTGTGTAAACCCCGGTGTATGCGTGTTCCCCCCAGTGTAAGTGTGGCCTCCAGAATGGGCGCTGGGAGAACTACATCTCCCAGCAGGCCCTGGGACTCCCAAGAGCTGCGGAGACCACTGGAGACCCCATGCAAGTAAGTGAAGAATATACTGTATATATTTATTTTTTAGGTGACACTGGGTTTTAAAAGCTTAAAACCCCAAGACCACTATTTTTTTTATTGGATACCAAGGGTATTGGGAACGCACATACCCCTGGTATTCCAAAATTGGGTGCAAGGTTTTTTCCTCGTTAAACCTCATGCCCAATTGAATCTGCCCCTATGTATCATGATTGAGAAACTGTCTATTCCTGTCCTGTATATTTTGCTCAAAGTACATAAATGTGTTAAGAATCCTCCTGGTGGGATCTAATTCGGTACTTGTGTACTTTACAGACTCATTGCAGAGAGAACCCGAGTGTCCTACACTCATTATTATTATTATCAATCATGGTAATGTCTAAATCCCCTTCATGGAGAGGACCCTGACATCATCAGCCAGTTTCCAGCATCATTCCCAATGTCCAGCGTCATTCCCTACCATCCAAGTGGACATAGAGGGGGAATATAACATTGTGGTGAGCCCGAAGCATGACGATTGCAGCGAGCCCATGAGGGGACAACTTTTTTCTTTAGGTGGGGACAACTTTCGGTACTTGTGTACATAAAGTACACAAGTACCATTTAAACAGTCATTGGGTTTTCTCTGCAATGAGTACACAAGTACCTCTAATTCTTTTGCATCTAATTTATCTCACTTTTTAGACCACCTAATCCAACTGCTCATTAGTAAAACACTAGCTTACTTGAAGGATACAATATCCATGATTAGAATCAATCACAAATTAGGTCTTAAAGCTGTCTGTTTTTTTCTTATATATATAAAATTATACAGAGGACATGAAAGTTTATTGTAGATGGAATCTCCTTAATTTTGTATAATAACTTTTTTGTTGGTTAGACTCCTTTTATGCACAGATAGCGGGTACTGCGATGGGTACCAAGTTCAGCCCTAGTTATGCCAAATTGTTTATGGCCCATTGGGAGGCACACTCAGTGTGGAGTCATCACAAATTTGGGGCGAACCCGGTATCATACACCTGCTAAATATATGACTCGTATTTTTTATTTGGAGTGGAGCCAGAATATACCTGGATGAATGTTGTACATATTTAAACTCCAATTGTTCTAATATAGGTCTGACCTTTAATATTAGTACATAAAAGGTAATTTATTTAACTTAAATGTGTATGTTGAAAATAACAAAATTATGACCAGCAACTAAAAAAACTACAGATTGTAACTATTTTACCAATAACCATCATATTAATTGGCTAAAGAGTGTACATTCTAGTCAATTCCAAAGTATTCAGAGGAATTGTACTCAGTTAGAAGAGTATGATAAACAATCAGATTCCCTTAAGGAGCACTTTCTAACAAAAGTTTATTCAAAGGACATGATAGAGATGGCACGGGAGAAAGCCCAGTATCTAAATAGGATTAGAGCTTTAAATTATCCTAGGGATAATAACTCTGAGCCATAGATTGGTAATATGAGTCTATAATTTATTACCAAATATAATGGACAATGTAAACAGGTTAGAAAAACAGAAAACATTGGGGAATATTGATGAATGGCCCTCTGTTGGAGAAATATATTACAAATAAACTATTCTTGTCTATAGGAAGGTGGATAGAACCACCTTGTGAAAAGCGCTCTGTCTTGTCCTAATCCTCTTCAGTCATACCAAAAGGTTTGTATCATTGTGATGCCTGTACGATTTGCAGCAATGTAAAAGTACAGTTAGTAAAGTAACAGAAAATACATCATACCAAATCAAAATGGTAAATGAGATTTAAAAGTTGTATTACTTGACATAGCAGGAACTGCATTTATCAGAAGTACGTCAGGAAAACCACACAAATGCTAAAAGAACGTTTAGCTGAACACTGTAGAAATGTCCATAAAGGGCTGATCACTCATAATTTATCCCTATACTTTAAAGAAAAACATGAGTGCAATACAAATAATCTCAAATAGTTTTATGGGATTTAAATTGTTACCCCTCATTGGAGAACTAAAAATCTGGAGGGTGGTTTGGCTAGAAAGGAAATGAGAAAGATCTATGATCTATGCACTATGACTGCAAAAGGTTTGAACTCAGACTTTGAAACAAAATAGTTTCTAGTGTGACATGACCACTTGGTAATAATGACTGATTCATATTGAGTGGGTGTGTTTATGTTATTTTTCATATATGTTCACTTGCATCTTTTTATCTTTTCATTTTTACATATGAGATCATCTGAATAATATCACCATGCGTTTGAATGGAAAAATTCTGTCTCATCTGAACCAAATAACACATGAGACTATACAAAGATGACTGACCTCACTAGTAAAGATGAGTGGATATTTCTATTGAATTTGAAGCCTTTTTTTGGTTTAAAATGCAAATTTTTGTATTGCTCATATGCACTAAAAATATATATGCATATTCTGTAATAAGATGTCTGTGAAATTTCCTTGGGTATACATAACAACGTCCTGCACTAGCAGTCTTTTCATTGCGGACAGTTAGTGGTGGGATAACTTGAGGACTTTTATCCAGAATGTCACTGACTAGTAGCTTAAAGTATGACAGCAGTGATGGCTTCACTGCTCTTGTTTCAATCCAGGGAATTACTAATTGGCGGCCAAGATTTAGAAAAAAATTTCTTCTTGGAATTACCTTATCTCTTCTGAATGCCAGCATACTAAGGTTGCATTGACACTAGCTGCTCACTAGCCCTTAAAAAACAGCACATAGAGGTTATTTATAATAATTAGAGATGTGCGGTTTGGTTCGCCAGAAAAATTAAGTACACCCTAAATTTGTGAATTCAGACAGATCCAAGTTGCGGTTCTGATCTTCGGGATTTGAATTTAAATCTGAATGTCGGGTTTTGGATTGCAAAAAGTACATGATTTTAGTTGTTTTCAAAAACTCTTTATACATTTTTTTTTAAACCAAACCCAAAACACGAAGATGAATCCAGATACAAAACCAAAACATGAGGGTTAGCGCACAACTCTAATAATAATAATAATAATAATAATAATAATCTAAACAAAGTATTATATCATCATAAGGAACATTATATTAAGCGAAAACTTAGAGACACTGTAATGAAATACTTACACTATTCTGTGGTATGTGGTACTCCAACACTGCTGCTAATGAATGATAACACAACCACTACAAACAAGGTCAGACCTGCTACAGGATAGGTCTTTCCCTGCCCAAAGGCTATCAGAAGCATCTCTTAAGCTACACACTGAGACAATGTCGGCATGATATGTCTTTTCCGGTCGAATCGGAACGAAATACCGGCCACATCGGTAAGTGTGTAGGCCAATATGCACGCATGTGATATCGTCCGGTCAGCCATGCTGCACGCCCAATTGGACTATAATACACATGCGACACCATTGCATGCGACCCCAATATCACATGCGACCCCATTGCAGGTAATATATGATGGAATGAGGGATCATTCCGTCTTTCATTACATTGTTCTAATGTGTACCCACAGTACGATATGTCAGCCCATCAGTGAGTACCCGGCATTAGTAAGTAGCTAAAACAAAAATTAGTGGGGAGTGTTGTACCCCACTATTGTACTATACTATAGTACTCCAACACTGTAAGTGTATAAACTAATTTCTTATCTTCCCAGACACTTTTCTTATTCCGAATGACATCACTTCATTTCATTATTGAAAATATCAGTACAAATTCAACAGTAAAACTTCCTGTCTGAATTTTTTTATATGATTGTCAGTAAAGAATTATAAGGGTAACCCAAAGTTAGTGAGTAATAAGGAGAGAGAGAGAAAGTGCCACTGTTTGCCCTCCTCCTCCCCTCTTCCCATCTTCCAGTGTCTCTTAAAATTTAATATAACAGATTTAATGCATGTAGAGCTCTATCAATTGAAACCAATTATCTGTTTCTTATTCACATAAGGACAGGGCAAGGGAACACCTGTCAGTGATGTTATAAAAGTTTACACACTATGCGATGTGTGTGCCCAGAGACGGAACAAAGTGATGTAACAATACACTATGAGCCCCATACACACTGCACGACACTCACCGCTGCTATGTGCCACGTGGTGTGCTATTTCTTCACCAAACTACTAATACAATAAGCAGCTATGAACGATAGGCAGTAAATGTGGCAGTTGGTCAAACTGTACTGTACCTTTTGTTTAATAAGGGGACACCGCTAACCGAAACCTATGCAACTGCTATGAGTCTCTTAAGGCACACCTCCACTAGACGATTAAATTGACCGATTGAACGATAACGATATCGTTAGATCGGTCGATAATTCTTCAATAATCGTTTGAAAATCGTTGGACGTTTAGACATCTATCGTCGTACATGTTTGCAGATGATTGATGTGCCTTCAGTGAACGACTGCTCATTCAGTGAAGGCACATCTAAGACAGAAAAACGACTGAACGATTACAATGTCTTTTGCCTGTCGTCTAGTGGATGTGTGCCTTAACTGTATGTAGGCATACTGACACATTGATGCATACACACATGCACAGTATCTTTTGGAAAATATCTATAAGCACATTTGTATTTGAAGGTCATTTACTTAATTTAGCCATTCTCCTTGTTGTAAAGGTATCTACAGTATTCTATTGGACTGGTGTAATAATTTAAAACACTGTTTTACACTCCAGGTTTCAGCCATTAAGGTCCATACACCTGTTGCATTACAATTTGGCGTTGTGTCCACTCCTCTATTGTGTGTTGGTTGATGACTTGATCTAGGCCATTTGTTTTGAATACTACTGTTAAAGAACACGTTAAGTAGAGCTTAATTGAATATAAAACAAGTGATGCCTAGGGAATTTCACATATGAGACTAGTTGCCTTGGCACAGGATGTAGGATCATTTACTGCAAGCTTGGATCTTTGTATTTAAGCAAATTGTTTCCTTACTCATTACAAGCTGAATTAAGCGAAGAATGGCACAGATGGAAATTCTGCTAATGATGTCAATGGTAGCTGGTCTGAGGGAGCTGGCAAGGCCAGAATACCTGGCAGGAAAAATGGGTTTCATTCACCACTTTATGGTTATTAAAAAAGGGTATTGTTCAGCTGTCACATCTCGAAAAGCATGATTCAATCAGTGTGTTTTCTAACTGAGAATAACAGCTAACAGACATCTGCAATGTGTTTCTCTTCTAACACTGTCCATCTGCAAGTTATGTTATCGTATTACTCAATATGTTGTGCATGATAGCAAAATTGTTAGCCACTTCTCACCAGATGCTGTATAAATTGAGGGGCTATCAGCTAGTACAGTGCTGTTAGACTAAGAGCTCTATTTAAAGAGGAAAGCAAAAAGCAGCATAAAAATGGGATGCAGTTACCATCCCGACAGTCGGTATGCTGGCACTCAGAATAGTGAGAATACGGTGCCGAAATCCCGACAGCAGTCGGAAACCCGCTGCCAGAATCCTGATGGTAAGCACTAGGGTTAGAGGGAGGTTTAGGTTAAGGGTTAGGTGTTAGGCACTAGGGGGAGAGTTAGGGTTATGCTGTAAGGGAGAAGGGTTAGGCTGCAGGGGGGGAGGGTTAGAGTTAGGCTGCAGGGGGGAGGGTTAGAGTTAGGCTGCAAGGAGGAGGGTTAGAGTTAGGCTGAAGGGGTAGGGTTAGAGTTAGGCTGCTGGGGGGAGGGTTAGAGTTAGGCTGCAGGGGGGAGGGTTAGAATTACCCTGCAGGGGGGAGGGTTAGAGTTAGGCTGAAGGGGGGAGGGTTAGAGTTAGGCTGCTGGGGGGGAGGGTTAGAGTTAGGTTGCAGGGGGGAGGGTTAGAGTTAGGCTGCAGGGAGGAGGGTTAGAGTTAGGCTGAAGGGGGGAGGGTTAGAGTTAGGCTGCAGGGGGGAGGGTTGGAGTTAAGCTGCAGGGGGGAGGGTTGGGGTTAGGCTGCAGGAAAGGTGGGTTAGGGCTTGGTGGAAGGTTAGGGTTAGCATACTTACCTAATTGAGTCAAGATTCTGACAGTTGGGATGCTGCTGTTGTCATTGTCATTGTGACCACCAGGCATCCTGACCACCGGGATCCGGTACCCAACCCCATAAAAACATTGCTGCTTTCCTTTTATCTCCATACAGTAAAAGTCTGCTCTGGGTAGGAGATAAAAAAGCCCCCTGCCATAGTTCGCCTTTGTGAAAGAAGGCATTTCCCATGTGCACATTCGCCAGCTGGGTGAAGGATCCATGGGATGCAATGCAGTATGGGAGAAAGCAGGAAGAAAGCAGCCTCTACCTGCTTGTCAACCCTGAGGGCGCACATAACACCCTGCAGCCCCTACATAAAATTGGCCACCGATGATGACTCTATGACCTTTGTAGATTATTTAATTTTGCAATTTGATTTTATCTGTAAATGGATGTAATCTATGCCCAGTATTCTCTGACACAAATAGTCTTGTTTTGTTTGTGGTTTGGTCATCCAGCTTGAAATATAGTTTCAGTGTCCGCAGCACCTCATTTCGTTAAGTGCACGGCTGGATCTGAACAATACGGTGTGTCTAACACTCTCAGTCTGCAAAATTAATCTACTCTATCTCCTAGTTGAAAGTATTTTCTGCGTTGATGCCCATTATTTCATAACCTGGAGTGTGAATTACTTGTTTTTTAGGTGCTTGACAGAAAAACAGAAATGTACACTCTAATCCCTTATTGTAGATCACATTAAGATTGTGCTTCTGCAGATGCAGCATTGTGCGATGTAGACATATTGGCACACCATGTAAAGGATGTTTCAAAATGATTTCCAGCAGCTTAAATCTGCTTTTTAGTTTACTCTTTTATTTTGCAATAGTCCGTGTTTGTCACTAAGTTATATGTAGCAGCAGGATCTAGCTGGCAGTTCTAGACTTTTATCTGCTGGCATTTTTCTGGGTCAGTGCCAGAAGTCATTGTTTCCCTGTTCAATTTACCGATCCTATATGTTGCACCATGGTGAACTCTAACTCATCTGTAGTATTATTCTCATTCGTTTCCTCTATGTGCCACCCACACTGTGCAAGCTTCAAACACTGAAGCTCGATGCAGGTTTCCCGAAATGCTGAACATCATTTTTTGCAACCCATACTGATCAGTTTTCCATCCCTATACTGCAACACAGGCTCAGTGCCTGCAGTCATGCCAGGATTCACCTGCTGCTATGGTAAGGTATATTTCCCCTTCATATTTTGTACCTGGAAGTGACGTAAGTTGGGGTGGAAGTGCAGTATTCTGCCCATACTGTCCACCAAAAGAAGAAAGTTGTCCCATTGCGGGCTCTCTTTGCTTGCCACTCTTCAGGCTCGCCACAAGATTATATTCCCCCTCTATGCCCACGTGAATGGTAGGGAATGACGTTGGACAGTAACTGATGTCAGGGTACAGCTATAGAAGGGGATCTAGCTGTAACTCTGCTGCTACGGTCCATCACAGCAAGCTTGCCGCCATCTTGTCTGAAGTCAGTTGACTTGTTTCAGCCATCCACAGTGTCTCTGCGCTGCGCATGGCTCTCACATTCAATCCTGTGCTGAAGCTCCCTCTTTAAACTGCTCACTGCCACCTGTCCTTTGCCAGTACTACAGGTCTCCTAGGACTCCTGCTCTCTTGTAACAAAAGTGGTTCCCAGCTCCTGAGTTCCAGCATCTATATTACTCTCTCTGCTATTTTACCTGAGCTCTGTATAGACTACAGTATTTTCTCTCTATAGACATTCTTTAAATAGAGAGCTTTATATTTAATCACGAAGGAAACCCTGAAGCAAAAGGCTAATAAAGCCATTGACGTTTATTGATCTCCATAGGTCATAGGTCATGTTTATGGACACTTTTCTTGTCTTAAAGTAAAACTGCATGATTGAATAGAAGCATATTCTGCATGATGTTACATATTTGCAATATTTTATCATTTCTGTAACAGATTAACTAAGATTGTGTTCATAGCAACATAGTTTCACAAGTGCATTAGGAGAATCTGTCACAGTATTATGATTTAAACCTATAGCGATTAAAGTGTACATTTTGTTAATAGCGTGTCTGAATAGCCATTTTTAACTACCTATTATGCTTTATGTTAATTAAGTTTTAATATATTTTTACGTATATATTATATGTATGTTAGCGCCAGGGCCAGACTGGGACCAAAAATCGGCCCTGGCATTTAAAGCACACAGGCCCACCTTCTGTGGGCTCCATGCAGAATATTGTTGCACACAGATAGGGTGTTACTGGTGAGGTGTATAATGCGCGTTCTGCCCACATCAATCATTTCTGTTATTTTACATAATAAAGTGCTGATCACCAAGCAGGACACAGTAGTGCACGCCATAGGCCCGCTCGCTCCAGAAATGGAGCTTAGTCATATGGGGAGAGGCGTGGCCTCATGAGGCATGAATGGTCTGATACTAGGCAAATAAAACTAGAGGCTACACAGATCAGTGTTGTAGTGCTGGCTATGTAAGGGTGAGTTATGTAGGGCTAAGTGATATAGTGCAGAGGTGTAGTTTAGGAAATGGAGAGGTCAGGGGGGAGAGGCAAAGGCAGTTATGGAGGGGTCAGGTGGTAGTGCAGATACGTAGTGGCAGGCACAGTATGGTGAGGTCAGGGGGTAGCGCAGAGAGGCAGTGGTGGGCATGGAGGAGTCAGGAGGGTAGTGCAGGGCATGGAGGAGTCAGGAGGATAGTGCAGAGAGGTAGTGGTGGGCATGGAGGAGTCAGGAGGGTAGCGCAGAGAGGCAGCGGTGGGCATGGAGGAGTCAGGAGGGTAGCGCAGAGAGGCAGCGGTGGGCATGGAGGAGTCAGGAGGGTAGTGCAGAGAGGTAGTGTTGGGCATGGAGGAGTCAGGAGGGTAGTGCAGAGAGGTAGTGTTGGGCATGGAGGAGTCAGGAGGTTAGTGCAGAGAGGCAGTGGTGGGCATGGAGGAGTCAGGAGGGTATTGCAAAGAGGTAGTGGTGGGCATGGAGGAGTCAGGAGGGTAGTGCAGAGAGGTAGTGGTGGGCATGGAGGAGTCAGGAGGGTAGTGCAGAGAGGCAGTGGTGGGCATGGAGGAGTCAGGAGGGTAGTGCAGAGAGGTAGTGGTGGGCATGGAGGAGTCAGGAGGGTAGTGCAGAGAGGTAGTGCTGGGCATGGAGGAGTCAGGAGGGTAGTGCAGAGAGGTAGTGGTGGGCATGGAGGAGTCAGGAGGGTAGCGCAGAGAGGCAGAGGTGGGCATGGAGGAGTCAGGAGGGTAGCGCAGAGAGGCAGTGGTGGGCATGGAGGGGTCAGGGAGGTAGTGCAGAGAGAGAGTTCGGGGTATGGAGGGGTCAGGGTGTTGGTGTAGGAGCTCTGCACACAGACTGGGGGGCAGGCTGTGATATGTACCTTTTAGCTGCATGTTAGTTGTAAATATGTATGATACTCCTCAGCCAGACTGACACTGGTCACAGCCAGTCAGTAGCTGTCTGAGTGATGTCATACAGCTGGTCGGGGGAAGGTGCAGTCAATGTGTGAGAGAGTGCATATCATGAATGGGGCTAAAACGGCAGGGAGAGGGCTCCAGGTACCTGGTGCTGTTCTGCAGGTGGTGACAGCATCCCTCCTAGTGACAGGGAAGTGGATATATGACAGGCTGGGAGGAGGGGGTATGATTGTGTATAAATGGAGGTATTCCTGCTAGTGACTGTGCATGATGTGCCTCCCCATTCCCATGTGCATTGGGAGCAGCTACTGGGTCAATCAAGTTAAAAGCAGCTCCTTACTTTCTTTCTCCGTCCAGGTCAGTTCTATTGGTGCTGCTTCTAGAGGCAGAATAGTAGCCTGTGTAGTAGGGCCGCCATCAGGGGGGGGACTGTCGGGACTACTGTCCTGGGCCCGGGCATTCTGCCAAAGAAGGGGGGCCCACCTGCTCCTACCACCCGCCGCTATTGTTTGAGCCTGAGTCAGACAAATGGGACTTCTGTCTGATGCCCACCCACCGTAAATGAATGGGACCCCCCCACTGCTACTGCCTCGCCCGGCATGTAAGAGGTGCCTGACCTGTGTGTGCTGTGACTGTTGTCATGTCATGAACAATAAAGTTAATTATCCGGTGCTCGTGGCGTCACCGCGCTACTAAAGGAGAGAGGAGCCGCAGCGCCCTTCTAGACAACCCTAACCATAGAGCAGAAGCCAGGACCCAACCTGGAACAAAAGGTAAGAGTAGTCATAGGCTGCCTGGCTGGGGAAGAAGGGGACTGGCTGGATCAACACTGTGTGCAGGCAGAGACAAACTGTACTTAGTCACATAGGCTATATAGAATTAGTCAAAAAATGTGTGTATATATATATATATATATATATATATATATATATATATATATAAAGAATTTGAGAAATACAGCACTCACATCCCTTAGTAAAGTCATTCAGCAGGGTGCTCCACTAGGGAGAAAGGCCGAACAGGTACTACAATAAATATCCAAGGAGGCTAAAAAAATAGCCAAATGAGGGCAGTCACCGCACTAAAGAATAATGATTCAATCGGATTTATTCAAATAATGATATTCCACCATCAATATTGTCAACGTTTCGACCCCTAAGGGTCATTATCAAGACACATCAGCACTGACAAATATCCAGCATGTTGACAAAAGGCATCATTATTTGAATAAATCCGATTGAATCATTATTCTTTACTGCGGTGAGTGCCCTCATTTGGCTATTTTTTTAGCCTCGTTGGATATATATATATATATATATATATATGTGTGTGTAAATGTGTATATTGTATGTGTGTGTGTATATATTAGGGGTGTGCACCAGCCACTTTTCGTGTTTTGGTTTTGGATCTGGATCTTTCTTCGTGTTTTGGATCTGGATTGGTTTTGCCAAAACCACCCTTCCGTGTTTTGGGTTCTGGGTTTTGTGTTTTGGATCTGTATTTTTTTTAAAAAAAGCATAAAAACAGCTAAAATCACAGAATTTGTAGGTTTTTCTGCTCCTATGCTATTATTAACCTCAATAACCTTAATTTCCACTCATTTCCAGTCTATTCTGAACACCTCACAATAGTGTTTTTATGTCCAAAAGGTTGCACCGAGGTAGCTGGATGACTATGCTAAGCGACACGAGTGGGCGGCACAAACACGTGACCCATCTAGGCGTGATACTGCAGTGGCAGACAGGATGGCAGTTTGAAAAACTAGGCCCCAAACTATACATAATGCAAAGAAAAAAAAGAGGTGCAAGATGGAATTGTCCTTGGGCCCTCCCACCCACCCTTATGTTGTATAAACAGGACATGCACACTTTAACAAACCAATCATTTCAGCACCAGGGTCTGCCACACAACTGTGGCTGAAATGATTGGTTCGTTTGGGCCCCCACAAAACAAGCTGGCAATTAATGTGTCCCTGCACAAACTGGCTTTACGGAGGCAAGATGTCATCCTCATCCTCCACCGATTCCTCACCCTCTTCAGTGTGTACATCCTCATCCTCACAAAGTATTAACTCGTCCCCACTTGAATCCACCACCACAGGTCCCTCTGTACGTTCTGGAGGCTGGTCTCCCTGGAAGAGCTGATAATTCATTTTGATGAACATCATCTTCTCCACATTCTGTGGAAGCAACCTCCTACGCCTTTCGCTGACAAGGTTCCCGGCTGCACTAAACACTCTTTCGGAGTACACACTGGAGGGGGGGCAACGCAGGTAAAATAGAGCCAGTTTGTACAGGGGCCTCCAAATTGCCTCTTTTTCCTGCCAGTACAGGTATGGACTGTCTGACATGCCTACTTGGATGCTGTCACCGATGTAATCCTCCACCATTCTGTCAATGGTGACAGTATCATATGCAGTGACAGTAGACATGTCAGAAATTCTTGCCAGGTCCTTCAGTCCGGACCAGATGTCCAAACTTGGTCATGCCTGCCCTGCATCACCGCCAGCGGGTTGCTTAGGATACCTAAGTTTTTTCCTGGCAGCCCCAGTTGCGGGAGAAAATGAAGAAGGAGCTGTTGACGTGTCACGTTCCGCTTCAGCTGACAGTGTGTTCAACAGCAGGTCTTTGCGCCTCTGCAGGCTTGTGTCGGCCGGAAAGAGAGACACCACATAGGCTTTAAACCTAGGATCGAGCACAGTGGCCAAAATGTAGTGGTCTGATTTCAACAGATTGACCACCCTGGAATCCTGGCAAAGCGAATGAAGGGCTTCATCCACAAGTCCCACATGCCGAGCGGAATCGCTCCGTCTTAGCTCCTCCTTCACTTTCTCCAGCTGCTTCTGCAAAAGCCTGATGAGGGGAATGACCTGACTCAAGCTAGCAGTGTCTGAACTGACTTCACGTGTGGCAAGTTCGAAGGGCTGGAGAACCTTGCACAACACGGAAATCATTCTCCACTGCGCTTGAGTCAGGTGCATACCCCCTCCTTTGCCTATGTCCTAGGTGGATGTATAGGCTTGAATGGCCTTTTGCTGCTCCTCCATCCTCTGAAGCATATAGAGGGTTGAGTTCCACCGCGTCACAACCTCTTGCTTCAGGTGATGGCGGGGCAGGTTCAAGAGTGTTTGCTGGCGCTCCAGTCTTCGGCACGCAGTCGCTGAATGGCGAAAGTGGCCTGAAATTTTTCGGGCCACCCAAAGCGTCTCCTGCACGCCCCTGTCGCTTTTCAGAAAATTCTGCACCACCAAGTTTATTGTGTGAGCAAAACATGGGACGTGCTGGAATTTGCCCAGATGTAATGCCCGCACAATATTGGTGGCGTTGTCAGATATCACAAATCCCCAGGAGAGTCTAAGTGGGGTAAGCCACTGGGCGATGATTTCCCTCAGTTTCTCTAAGAGGTTGTCGGCGGTGTGCCTCTTACTGAAACCGGTGGTACACAGCGTAGCCTGCCTTGGAACGAGCTGGCGTTTCTGAGATGCTGCGACTGGTGACGTTGCTGCTGTTGCTGCGTAAGGTGATACATCTACCCAGTGGGCTGTCACAGTCATATAGTCCTTAGTCTGCCCTGTTCCACTTGTCCACATGTCCGTGGTTAAGTGGACATTGGGTACAACGGCATTTTTCAGGACACTGAGGACACTTTTTCTGACGTTTCTGTACAGTCTCGGTATCGCCTGCCTAGTGAAGTGGAATCTAGACGGGATTTGGAACCGGGGACACACTACCTCCAGCAATTGTCTAAATCCCACTGCACTAATGGCGGATACCGGATGCACGTCTAACACCAACATAGCAGTCAAGGCCTCAGTTATACGTTTTGCTTCAGGATGACTGCTGTCGTACTTCATCCTCCTCGCTAAGGACTGTTGGAGGGTCAATTGTTTCGTAAAAGTAGTGGTGTTCCTACTTTCTCTCTGGGATGATGAACGACTCCAAGCAGCAGCAGCAACAGCAGCAGCGGCAGCAGGAGGCGTAGCAATGCAGGATCCTCCGGAGGAATCCCGGATAGGAGAGTCAGTCATGCCAGTGACATGGCCTGCAGGACTACTTCCGATCCTGACTAAGGAGGAAATTGACGAGGAGGGAGTTGACGGTGTGGTTTGCAGGCGCTTGGATACAACAGGACAATGGGATTTAGGTGTCCCTGGACTGCTTACGGTCTTAGCCAAAGTTTCTGAACTTGACAGTAACTTTTTATGAACGCGCTGCAGGTGCCGTATAAGGGAGGATGTTCCTAGGTGGTTAACGTCCCTACCCCTACTTATTCCACCTGTACATATGGCAAGACAGTTGTTGTCCGGATTTGGATAGAAATATTGCCAGACCAAAGAGGTGGAATGTTTGGTCTTCTGCCCAGGCATGACCGTGATGGGCTTTTTCATCCCACGGACAACAACTGTCTCCCCCGGAGCCTGATTTAAACAAACCACATCACCATCAGAATCCTCCTCGCCAACTTCCTCCTCAGCGCCAGCTACACCAGTATCCTCATCCTGTTGTACTTCAACAGTGACATCTTCAATTTGCATATCAGCAAGTGGACTGTGGGTGCTCCTTTCAGCACTTGCAGGGGGCGTGCAAATGGTGGAAAGAGCCACCTCTTCCCGTCCAGTGCTGGGAAGGTCAGGCATCGCAACCACCACCACACTTGGACTCTCCTTGGGGATTTGTGATATCTTCTTAGAAAGCACAGTTCTTCGCTGTGCTTTTGCCAGCTTAACTCTTTTGATTTTTTAGTGGGAGGAGGGCTTCCATCGTCATGTGAAGCTGAACCACTAGTCATGAACATACTAGGGATCGACCTTAGCCGTTCCTTGCCACTCCGTGTCGTAAATGGCATATTGGCAAGTTTACGTTTCTCTTCAGATGATTTAAATGTTTTTTTCAAGGTCATTTTCCTGAACTTTGTCATTTGGGATTGTATGTGCCCTCTATTATGACATTGGGCATCGGCCTTGGCAGACGACGTTGATGGCATGTTATCGTCTATGTCATGACTAGTGGCAGCAGCTTCAGCACTAGGAGGAAGTGGTTCTTGATCTTTCTCTATTTTATTTTTATCGGAGAAAGTTTGGTCCTCCATTTATGTTATATCGATTTGATATATACGTGCGGCTAAAGCGCACACAAACACAGAAAATATTTTTTTATTTTTGCTGGAGAGTAGTGCACTTTGTGGGTTACACCAGCCTTTAAGAAATG